>CABHPH010154695.1:32500-39310 GCA_902168325.1 Peromyscus nudipes
CCGTTTTTCCAAGTGCAGTGTAGCATAACTTTGATTTCAGCACTCAAGAGGCAGAGGCAGACTGGTCTCTGAGGTCAAAGCCAGCCTGGTCTACAGAGAGAGAGTTCCAGGACAGCCAGGGCTAGTGAGATTCTGTCTAAAAGAATGGAAGATGGCTTGTGGTGGGGGTGTGGGGAAACAATGGCGTCTGTAGTTACCTTGGATTCTCGTGAAACCAAGTGTTAGTTTATAAGCTGTGCTCCGTGTGCCAAAGAAGTCTCCTGAGGCCCACCCTGCTCTCTGCCCAGGACTTGCCACAGCCGTTTGGACATGTATTTGTCAAAAACACTGTTTGCGGCCTCTTGACTGTCCTAGCTGTGTTAAAGCATTGTTCAGCGTTACTGGGCACAGTTAACCAAGCCACGCCCTCATGTGGCCTAGAAGCTATGGGCCCTGAGGGCTCTTGGACAGTCACAGTAATTATCAGTGCAGCCTTGAATTCATTCTAGTAACTGTGTTAACCAGATAATTTAAATCCTCCACTGAAAGTTTTTAAGAAGTTATTTCTCAAATGGGTCAAAATTTTGTGACTTGGTATACAGAACATACACACACACACACACACACACACACACACACACACCCGTACTATATACTATATATTTCAGTGAAACATAGCAATGTATCAGAAGCCAATGGGATGCAGAGGATGATACAAAATTCCTGCTTATTTGGAATTCAGGCAACTACCCATCAAAGGTTCTCTGTTTCCCTCCTGTCTGCTGGCCTGTTATCCCCTCTCATCAGAATTCAATGATGCTTTTTCAATTCACGTCTCAGTACTAAGAGAAGCAAGCACCCCTGTTTTCTTGACTGGGGTTCATAGCAAGTTATGAGGTGAGCAGGTCCATGGCGGTGGGGACTTCACTGCTTTGCCGAGGCCATCTCCTGCTTCCTCACTGAGTTAAGGCAAGTCAGGTTGATGCTTGTTTGACATCTGTTCCTGAGCCAAAATCTTGCCTGGTGATTGCTTCATGATTCACTCCCTGTCTTCCTGTAGACATGTGCAGGTCTGGGGGTTAGGGGTTGGGCAGCTCAGTGTGGTAGGGAAGCTTGGCATGAATGAGATCTTGGGGTCAGTCCCCAGCACTAAATAAACAAACAGTACAGAAAATAAATGTGTGCACTCTACAGCGAGACAAAGAGATCCGTTATCAATTCAAACAGACATGATATTCCACAAAACATCATATTTCAGAGAAATTAAAGACCTTTGACTGTGTGTATGTGGGGGGGGCGTGTGAGGGGGGGATGAGTTCCTGACCTCTCATGGAAGTAGATGACAGGGACTTGTCCTAACCTGGAGAAATCAGAATGAATGCATATGCCAGCTTGTGTATCAGTCAATTCTGAGAAGCACACTTCTACCTTGAAGTTTTAAGTGGACCTGAGGTTCAGGAAGAGAAGATTTGCCCTCTCCAAGGGAACGGTGGTACACAGCTCTGGCATTGACTTAGGGGAGACGCAGGGAGGTGAACTAGAAATAGACCAGTAGTTGACTGTAGAAAGCTAATTCGTAAATCACCCAGAGCCCAGTCAAAATGACTAATAATCCTGGAACTGTAATTACCCACCTGTAGGCTTTATTTTTTTTCCTTCCAACTTCCCACTTTTCTGTTTTTCAAATGTTTTAATAATGAGCATGCACTCCTTTTATAATAAAAAATCCAATTAACTTAATTAGAAAAAAATTACCCACAGGTGACGGGAGGTATCTCATTAATTCATCATGGAGCGTTACGGTCTGGCCCACGATCTCTGCCCACTGCGCACAGTCACTGCTGCGTCGTTAGGGCTGAGTTGGGGTAGAGAACTGAGGTGGGCGTAAGGAGGAAGGTGATGGGAAGAGAAGAGGAAAGACTGTTTCTAAGAACACACATTGGGAGGAGAGGCCCGAGTAAGTCCCTTTGAGTGAGAGCAGTGTTCGGCGCCATGTGGCTTTTAGTGGTTGCCAAGAGGGGAAGGGAAGGAATGATGCTCTCTCCTGGGGCCTGGGTGTCATACTGTATCTGTTGCCACTGCTAGTCTTACATTTGGAAATCTGAGTTTGGTCTATCTGGGAGCCTGGAAGAGATGTACATAGGCCCTGTGGGGGCCTCGATGTGGCATGGGTCCTACAAGCAGGCCAGGGATGGAGTGGCCAGTCCAGCCTCCCACCTGGGGTCATGTTCCGTCTTCCTTTCTGAATGTCGGCCTTTCTGAATGGGTTTAGTGGGTATAACAGCTTTAGTACCGACGGGAAGTTTGCAGGACCCATCAGTCTTCCTCTGGTGTAGATTGAGCCAATGTTAGTGGTTGGGTGCTGCGGATGAAAACACATGATGTGGATGTTCTTCCTCTCCAGGTAAATGTAATTGCCAAGTTTACTTTCTTCTAAGGGATTCCACATCATGCAATTGGCAACTGTGGCATGCCCATAACAACACATAAGTAAATAGACAGCCCACACCCTGCCTCTAAATGGACATGCTCTCCATTCCTCCAGAGTGCAATGTAGCTGCAGTCTTCTTACATCGGGGTGCGGGGGAAGGAAGGAGGAGATTCCTCACAGGTCACAGGGACATGCAGAAAACCGCAGAGGAGCAGGGAGATAAAATGGGAAGTTAAAATGCAGTATCACAATGAAAAGAGCGAGGTCCACTCCTCCACCACCCCACCCCACCCCACCCCCCACCCCCGAGCCCTAGGTAGAGTTAATGTATGCCCGTCTTCCTAATGACCATCCCACTATCGATGAACTCCCCGTTGTCCATCAGTTAGTTAATTGTAGCCTCTTCCTGTTTCTGGCTCTGGTGTTTAAAGGCGAAACAGGCTCTTTGTTGTCCTTTCAGAAGAACTAGTTGCACGTTTTGATTTGGCAAATAACTGTTCATGTTTTTAGACCCTTCTGGTTTAAAAAAAAAATCTGTATGGAACATGCAAGGCAAACTGGTTGAGCATCCAGACAGCAGATCAATCCCAATAATCAACAGACTTTGCTCGCCTTATTCTTTTCTGATGGCTACATTTAGTATAAACTAAGTCACTATTCTGTGATACAAAGGCCACTGTATGAAGGGTGCATCTTCCTGCTGTACCAGCTGCCTCAGAACCATGAGCACTGATCACCGGGCTTCATGAGCGGTCCAATCTGGAATGTGCTCTCTTCCCTCCGCTGGGTCCCCACTGTGGTGGGGGAGGGGAAGCTGTGGGCAAAATCATCAGCCCCTTGGAAGGCACCCTGACCTCCCCAGGACTGAACTTTCAACCTCTTGAGCTGACAGTTAGTGGTGTATTGCACAAATTTTGTTTGAGACTAATTGCAGCTTGTAAATGGGGCATTGTGGCCCTGGATAAGAGCCAGCGGTCTCTCTCCTCAGGGTCACCCAAGTGGAATCTGGACACAAGAAAGCCTGTCCCCTAATGGGCCTCCTCCTTGAGCCCTTCCCAACCTCTGGAGCCCTGGGCTTGTCTCCTTCATCAAGTGGAGAACGAGAGGGCACAGCAGGAGGCTCCTCTGTAAATCTCCTCAGGGAAAGCCAGGCTATTCATAGCAACTTGCAGCTCCCTCAGGAATTCCCACAGACTCCCCAGGGCTTACCATTATCTCCCCACTCAGCAGCAGCCACCTTTCACAAACCCAGGGACACACAGCTGTCTCCAAGCACAAAGTACTTTGAAAGTCATCCCCGTGGTGTCCACCAGGGAAACTACTGGAAGTTGAGGAGATTTTTCCCAGCAGGTCAGCTACTTACGTTTTTGGTTTCACAAAGTAGATAGACTTTGGAATGGATGCATAAGCCATCAAGTGCATGGACCAGGAAACCCCACTTCTCGGAGGCAGGACGAGAAGTGGTCTGAGCACCACACCTCGTGAACAAGCTGCTTCCATGTGTGACTCACAGACATTCAGCTGTAAGACAAAAGAGGCAGCCAAGGGTGACTGTGTTCTGAGAGTTTCATCTGACCAGAGTGGTGGCTAATATCTTCTGTCCCGGGGCCATGAAAAGAGCATACGGAAGTGTGTGGAAGTATCGAGTGAGTGTTCCAGGCAAGCAGCATATTGTCCTCAGTTAATCTAATTTGTCAAATTGTTCCTGGTGCCTCAGAGGCACAGGATGATGCTGGGGGGGGGGGGCACAGTGTACAAATCCCCAGCCATCTGTTCTGACAGCTGTTGGACTCGGAGCAAGAACTTGTACCCCTGGCATCTTGTGAAAGCCCTTGGGCACAGGAGGGACTCGAACAGCTCAACCAAGTGGCCAAAGGTTAACACTACTAACAGCATTGAGGTAGAAAGGGCAGTAGAGGACACCAGCAGAGGTGTGCCCAAGAATGAGCAAAATGCACCCCCACACCATGAATCATCAACCACCAGACACTCCAGTCTCTGTGTCCTCTGGATATTTTCTTAATACCTTCAGCCTTGCCTTAAAAATCAATGCAGTTAGTGCACTGCTTAGTTAAAAGTGAGCCTATCTATTGATGCTAAAACAAGAGCTAGGCGCTTCCTGCCAATATCGGGAGATCTGCTGGGATGATCTGTCAATTCTTTGAAGAGAAAGGGCTAGGATGAGCTTGCAGTTTCAGTAAATTATCTCTATGAAAGTCATGTGCCTCTACTCTCTGTGGGCCAATTTCACTAGCCTAGTTGAGTTTCATAAGTGGAGTTAGAATACCCAACCATCCCAGTTATCCTGATGGGGTCACGGTTTAAAAATAGGAAACTCTGCATTCTGTTAAATCTCTTATTCCAGGAAGAGAGAGATGACCAGTCACAGTGTCGAGCTATTTGCATTCTGTTAGGTCCATTCTCTGATGCTGCAACCAAATATTCAAGGCTAGGTAATGGAGAGAGAAAAGTTTATTTAGCTCACAATTCTTGAGGCGGAAAGTCCAAGCTCTACTGGTTAAACTCTGATAAGATGCCCCTTTGCTGTATCCCACCCCATCCCACCTCACCCCACTCCACCCCACCCCACCTCACCCTACCCCACCCCATCCCAAACCCTCTCAGAAGATGTCAGTGTAGAGAAATGTATGCCAGAAGAAGAGACAGGATAGGAAGGCAGAGTAGGAAATGATGCTAATCTTACTCTTTTTTTTTTTTTTTTTTTTAGCAATTCCCTCAGGTAAACTATCCAGCATCCCACATGAACTACATCAATCTCTAAAGGAAGTGCCCACCGGAGACCCAACAAATCCCCATAGGCCACAACACCTTTGTTCTGATTTTAGGATTTATTTTATATGTAGGAATGTTTTGCCTGCATGCATGTATGCGTACCACATGGAGGCCTAGGACCCTCAGCAGTCAGAAGGCAGTGCTGGATCCCCTGGAACTGGAGTTTCAGAGGGTGGTGAGCCACTGCGTGGGTGCTGTAACTGAACCCAGGTCCTCTGCAAAAGCAACAGGTGCCCTTATTCTCTGAGTCATCTCTCCAATATCCAGCTATTACAAGTCTCACAGCCTCTCAACATGACCAGATTGGTGATCACCACATTTCCAGTCCGAAACCTTTGCGGTACAGATCTGAACCACAATGCCTCGCAAGTCAAGATCCTGAGCTTCACAGTGAGGTAACCTGACGTCATCTTAACCTCAGAGGGACTCACACCCAAAGGAGTTCTTCTGAAAGTGGTCTTAGCTTTTCTTGGTTGGCCGGTTTGTTTTGAAATTGTCAAAGATTAAAAGGACCCTGTGTGGCATTGGGTGAATACGAGAGCTCAGTGCCCCCAGGATGCTACTTAGTCACCATCCCCGGGCATTCGATAACTGGTGTGCTAATATTTGTTCCATTGCCTCAGTTTCTGCCAGACATATCTTTATAAACATTTTCTTGAGATGTTTATAAACTCTCTTTTATGCACTTGGGAAGCATGAGAAGAAAATGGCAAATATTTAAATTGTGTCTGCCTCTTTACTGCATTCTTAGGAGACCATAGTCATTTTGTGCATTCCTGTGTGTCTGTAACTAAACTTTCGCACACAGCTTCATTTATTCTACTCAGTGGGACCCTAAGGCAGTGCTTTTTAAACTGAAATGTTCTGATAGGTGACAATTACGTTGTGGAGTCTGGTGGAGTGAGTCGGGCCTGAGACTGCATCCCTAACATGGGCCTAAATGGTTCTGGGACCAGGGCCCAGGGTTCCTGCTGATTACATCTGAACTTTTATCTTCAGGAAATTTCTGGAAAAGAGGGAAGAAAGGGGGAGAGGATCATCCTTCTATTCTTGAAAATAATGCTTGTTGAAACAGAGAACTCTGTGTGCCTTAATGCTCAGCACAAATGCAATTAGAATTGACCCCAAACATCAGTGTACCTAGGAAAGGAAGACACCAGGAGGAAGTAGAAGGCAGTGAGGTCTGTGCGTGGCAATTACAAGGTCCGTGGCTGGAGGGAATCACTCTTTTTTAAAGTATTGGTACTTACAGACTCCCCCCACCCAACCCACTGTTCCCTAGGCCTTACCAGCTAGGGGTTTCCTTTCCAGAGGTTGCCAGATATAAGAGGAGAGCTTTTGGTAGAAAGCAAGGAAATGTTTCATTCCCTTCCAATTGGCTGCAAGAAAGATCCAAATATGGATGAAAAATGAAGCTTCCTCTGAGGAGCGTAACAGTCACTTCATGTTGGTTATGGCTTTACGTGCTGCTGGAGACACAGAAGCAGATAATGAAATGCGTGAGTAGAAGGGGAAATGTCATTAAGTCAAATGCCTGACAGAAAATGGATGGTGCTCCATCACACACACACACACACACACACACACACACACACACACACACACAC
>CABHPH010154696.1:0-11824 GCA_902168325.1 Peromyscus nudipes
CTATGAAGACTTAGCTCAATCTGCACCACTTCATTTCTTTCCTTGAGAACAAGGATGGGCTAGAGATACTTTCACATCTAGGGCTGGGGAGATGGCTCAGTGGGTGCCCGGTGAGTGTGAGGACTTGAGTTCAGGTCCTCAGTGAGCAGATAAAAAGCTGAGTGTGGTCCTGTGTGTAGCTCCAGTGTTGGTGGGGGTGGGGAGCAAAATCAGATGGATCCCTGGGGGTTTGTTGGCCGGCTAGTCTAGCTGAATCCATGAGCTTCAGGGTTAAATAAGAGAACTTATCTCAAAATGTAATGGTGGAGAACAATAGAGGCAAGACACCCGACATCCACCTCTGACCCCCACTAGTGCATGTGTACACACCCACACTGACAAGTACATACACATACATATATATATATATATATGTAAACACACCATATACAGGCACACACATTACACACTATCACACACACACACACACACACACACACACATGAGAGAGAGAGAGAGAGAGAGAGAGAGAGACAGACAGACAGACAGACAGACAGAACAAACTAACCAAATAACCAAATAAATTAGCAAAACTCCCAGAGGAAGAAAAAGCCATTCTTGGCTGCTTGTGTTGGAGTTTCATGACTGTTCTAGAATAGTCACTGTTGATGTGTGTGTGTGTGTGTGTGTGTGTGTATGTGTGTGTGTGTGTGTGTGTTTTCCTTTCCATTACATTTATAACTAGGAGCTAGCTTAAAGGTCTGTTTTTGACATTTGAAGAATGATGCTAATGCCAAGGCTCATGACATTTATGTGCGTTTCCCAGGATCACATAGTCCTGAGAGACTTGATCTATATTACTTAGAAGCATGAGGAGCATGAGGAAATGAATGGCTCCCAGCAGTGGGGTGCGTGGCTGTTGACTGCAGCACCCGAGGGGCCTTTCTGAAATACTGAGAGCTGTATAAATACACAGCACCCATCCTTCTCACTACAGAGTTGTTCTGTGGTCACCACACAAAAGGAAAATAGGGTGCAGCTACTCTCAATATGAGATTCTCTTTCACCAGTCCTTGAATTAGCCAAGCGCTGTATGCTCACTGGAGGTATAGGTCAGTGGAATTCTGCTCATCCGTATCCTCTTCAATGAGTCACTTAGTTTGTATTGAGTCACACGTAAAGGAGGTGAAACGAAAACATCTTTCAACCCTCAGGGTCTGTGATGATTGTCTAGCTCCTCATGGTTCAAGATCTAACACCAGGGGGCTGGAGAAATGGCTCCATCAGTAAAGAGCTTGCTGCGTAAGCATGGAGGCCTGACTTCTATCCCTCCCACTCACAGAAAAGCTGAGTGTGATGTTACATGTTTGTTATATGTCTAGTGTTGGAGAGGTAGAGATGGGGACCCCTGGGGCTCACTGACCAGCTAGTCTAGCCAAATCAGTAAGCTCTAGTTTTACTGAGAGACCACATTAAAAAAAAAAAGGTGTGGGGCTGAAGGGATGACTCAGTGGTTAACCACTTAACTGCTCTAGCAGGTGATCTGGGTTCAATTCTCAGCACTCACATGGTGGCTCAGAACTGTAACTCCAGTTTTAGGGATCTGACTCCTTGTTCTGGCTTCTTTTGAACTGCTAGTTCATGTGGAACTCATTAAGCTTCTACATGGTACCCACATAAACATGCAGGCAAAACACTCAAACACATTAAAAAAAAGAAAAGAAAGTTGACCACGGTTAAGGAAAGCATCTGCTTCCACACATGTATATATACATACGTGCACATATATGTGTGTATGCAAAATATATAACATCTGTGGGAAAGAAGACTTCAGTTGGATGGTTTGCCTTTGCTGGGAAGTATTGAGTCAACTATTATTATTTGTATCCCAGAAAGATTTATTTATGTGTAAACAAAGGGCCTTTCAGCTTTTCTTGACAGTGATGGTTACTATCTTGAATTGTGTTAATATCACCCCAGACAGAACTACAGCTTTTTGTCTTTCTGGGATATTTGAATCATTTCAACAGAGCTTGTAATTCCACATCAAATCCTGACTAACAATAAAAAGGAGTTCAGTGGATGAGGATTATCATAAGAGCAGAGAAAGGAATCTGTAGCAAATCCTCAAGTTAATGAGGTACCCCATGCAGGAGTGTGTATTTCAGGAGTGTGTATGAAAACTGGCTCGGTGAACGGGTCTGATCCTGCGCTTGAGAAATGATGAGAGTCTCTAAAGCCGAGCCCACCAGCTGATTAGGCCCAGCCTCACCCCTCTCTCAGATATGTGGTCCTACTGCTGTTCCAGTTATGGCTGTTTGTGTTCCCAGGTCCCCAGGTTCCCCCTTAGGCATCTATCTGCCTTGACTTGTTGCCTCTATCCTGCTGTGTTTGAGGCAAGCCTAACAGCTTTCCTTTATTGCTGTTTGTCCGTATTGCTAAAGACTGTGGGAAAATATGTGGATTGACAAAAGTAATAAGTCTCAGAGAATGAATCTCAAATTACACGAGTGTGAGCATGCTTGGAATCCTCCAAACTGTAAGCGGGGCTTAGTGCCCATCCGGGGCAGGCTTCTTTGCAGACTCTGTGAATACTCCCTGCTTCTTGTGTGGTGGTTTTGCTTTTCTCTATCGGGCTATTCATATGGAGAACTTGCTGGGAGAAAACAACACAGAAAAACAAAACAAAGCAAAAAGCAAACCACCCAGATTCACATAGAGAAGAGACAATGGCGAGACCAGCTCCAATAATTTGTAAAGACTTTGTGGCTACTGGGTTGTCAGTCAGCAGGTTCGGGCAAGTGACCTCCATAGTCCCTCTCTGTGTGGTGGAAGGGTATTGAAGGTTTTTGTTTTTTTTTAATGTGTGTGTGTTGTGTGCACTCCTGTGACTAAACATAGATACCGTTTCAGATGAAAAAAGTGTGGGAAAGTAGAACTTGAGCTTGAAACAGAGAAAGTGGAACCCCTTCTTCCAACTCTCTCTCTCTCTCTCTCTCTCTCTCTCTCTCTCTCTCTCTCTCTCTCTCTCTCACACACACACACACACACACACACACACACACACACACCATGGCTATAAGCCTGGCCCAGACTATGTCTTCCTCTCTGGGTGGAGACATGTCTTAGGCCCAAGGTTCATTCTCACAGGCTGAGCACTGAGGTTGCCTTCATCACTGCATCTCCTTATGATTGTTCTGTTTAGAAGCCCCCCCCCAACACCCCAGTTCCCTGCAACAGGATCAAAGCAACCCATACTCAGTAGGAACTGTACTGTGAGAGTCTTTCACAAGGCTAGTGATATGCTTTTGAATTCTCTCTCTCTCTCATGATGCTGGGCGGTGCAGCTTCCTGAAGCTCTATCAGCTTCGCAGTAATGGGAAAGAAGCAGTCAGGATTCTACTATGCTCTGTGTTGCAGCCTTCAGTAGGAGAGGTGTTTTCCTGTCTTTTATGTGTACAGGGAGTTAATGGAACAGGACTTCCCAGAAAGTCGAGGAACTTCTGTATTTCTTTACCGTGCTTTTTACTCCTCTATCCCTACCCAGGATGCCTTTGTTTCCGTCAGCGTGAAAAGTCAGTGGTGGAGGATAATGGGAAGTGGAAGTGAGGGTACCATCCTCTCGCCTTGAACAGAGATGGCAGAAGCTTCCAGCTGCCTCTTTGTCCTGGAAGAGAGACTTATGGCTGCGAATGCATATTTGTACCTGAAGACCATAGTTCCATTTTCTAGCAAGTTCCATTTCCTCTACCAACTGGATGTTGGTACTTCTCACCTCCCCGTTTAGATACTAGACACAATGCCTCACATCTGACTTCCTCATGAACTTTTGTCCCACTTAACTCTAGACATCACTGACAGTCAAATCCTGCGTCTGTGATGCTGCCTCACAGCAGGCTACTGTAGCCATACTGTTCCCTTCGGATGTTCTGTGAGTGAAAAAGGGCCAGCTGTTCTCTGACTGGCTCCCGTCAAAGCCCCCTCCCTTCACTGCAGGCCAACCAGCAAGGTACCAGAGTATAGAAAGTCAGGAGCATTTTTATTACCCAGTTTCCCCAGCTTCCTCATGTGGATCACTTGTTGCATCTGTCTTTGTGGTGGTTCGAATGAAAATGGCCCCCACAGGCTCAGAGGGAGTAGCATTATTTGGAAGGATTAGGATATGTGGCCTTTTTGGAGGAAGTGTGTCATGGAGGGTGGGCTTTGAGGTTTCAGAAGCTGAAACTAGGCCCAGTGACTCACTCTCTTCCTGCTGCCTGCTGATGCAGATGTAGAACTCTCAGCTACCTCTCCAGCACCATGTCTGCCTGTGAGCTGCCATGATTCCCACCCTGACATGAATGGACTAAACCTCTGAAACTGTAAGCCAGCCCCAGTTAAATGTTTTCCTTTATAAGAGTTTCTGTGGTCATGGTGTCTCTTCACAGCAACAGAACAGTGAAATAATTTTCCCTTTGAGTTCATAATTTTGTTACAGGGAAATCAATCCTATATAACTAGGTCCAAACAATGACAAAACTTGATGCTAAAAAATACTCTTCTATCTTCCTTTGAATATCCTATAGCATGATAGAGAGAGAGAGAGAGAGAGAGAGAGAGAGAGGGAGAGACTGGCAGAGGCTTAGGGACTGGCTGTAGGCACATCTTGGCAAATCTTACATAGATGTCATTCAGAAACCATGAGAGTGCTTGATCTGGATATTACCACGATCTCTTTATTACATCTCCATCCTCTGCATCCTTATCATACTGACTCCTTTCTGTGAGTTTCTGTGTTCCCACAGTTGTCTCGTGGCAGCCTTCTGTTTTCTGTACCACATTGTCTGTTAATCCTCTGTTCTGAGTTCCTGGTTGAGGTAAAAAATGCTCCCTTCTTTCCATTTTGGCCCATATCTAGGGTTTGCCCAAATATTTTATTTTATTGTTTCATAAGTTAGCATTCATACCAAATTTATTAAAATTCATCTTGACATAATTAGCTATTATTCTATATAGTTTATGCTTTCTATAATTGATAACAAAGTAAATTTTTTTTTTTGCAACCCTCCTTCCACAGCACTATGACTCCGGGAAAATGTTGCAAAGCCCTTCTGAGCATCTGCAGGCTCCTTTTGCCACTCTGCTCAACACATGGCACTGGGAGCTGGCTCCACCCCCATCAGGTTCAGGAGAGCCAATGGGCATTCAATAGGCCCATGGGCATCAGGAGGAGCTGCGTTTCCCTGCCCCAGCTCTGGAAAGTTGTTGATCCCATGCTGCCACAGGCGTTTCTATTTAGTTTCCAGTCAGGTAGCACACTATCTGCTCTACACTTGGATATGTGTGTCCCACGTGGGCCCCAAATATTATCAGACTTTCTTTGTCCCACCAGTTCCTAAGTAATGACACTGAGACTTATTAGTAAGTATGAAAGCTTGGCTTTAGCTTAGGCTTATTTACAACTAATTCTTAAAACTTAAATTATCCCGCCCGGTGGCGGCGGTGACACACACCTTTAATCCCAGCACTTGGGAAGCAGAGGCAGGCGGATCTCTGTGAGTTCGAGCCCAGCCTGGGCTACAGAGTGAGCTCCAGGAAAGGCGCAAAGCTACACAGAGAAACCCTGTCTCGAAAAAATCAAACCAAACCAAACCAAACCAAACAACAACAACAACAAAAACCCCTTAAATCATCCCATTTATATTAATCTATGTCGTGCCACTTGGCTTGTTACCTCTGCTCAGTATCATGAGTCCCACTTCCTCTCTGTCTGGCTGGCGAATTCCACCTCTTTTCAGAGTTCCTATCTCTTCCCGGAAGTCCCGCCTATCCTTGCCTGCTTAGCTACTGGCCATTCAGCTCTTTATGAAATCAACTAGAAGGAGCCTTTTACACCATGTGATCAAATATCCTGCAGCAAATTACCAGACTTCAAAAACAGTGATGGGAGAGGTTTGGCACCGTTTCCGTTGTTTGCATGTAGATGGTCAGTTTTCCCAGCACCATTTGTGAAGAGGCCCTTTCCCCAACATCTGTTTCTGGCATGTTTGTTTGTTTGTTTGTTTGTTTGTTTGTTTGTTTTTTTGGAGACAGGGTTTCTCTGTGTAGTTTTGGTGCCTGTCCTGGATCTCACTCTGTAGACCAGGCTGGGCTCGAACTCACAGAGATCCGCCTGCCTCTGCTTCCCAAGTGCTGGGATTAAAGGTGTGTGCCACCACCGCCCGGTGGCATTTTTGTTCTTTAGGCTGAAGCTGATTTGGTTTATTTTTAGGACCCTTATTCTGTTTCACAGGCCTCTGTACCTGTTTTATGCCAGCATCCTACTTTTCTTGGTTAATGTGGCTCTTTAATTGTGAGGAGCGTCCCACGGTCTTTTTTCCAAGGCGGCTTTGGCTGTTCAGGCTCTTTTGTGTTTTTGCGTGTATTTTAGGACTTTTGTCTCATTTTAAGAAAGAACGACACTGGCATTCTGATGGGGAATTTGGCTGAGACTTATCACTCAGGGAAATGTAAACGTCAGCAGTATCATTTCCAGTCCCCACCTGGACACTGCCCTCCTTCGGGTGCTCTCAGTTGCTTTCATTGGTATTTTGGTATTTTCAGTGCAGAGGGCTTTCATTTCCTTCGCTAAAATTCTAGTTTCATTTCACGATTCACCCCCACTCACCAGTGGTCTTACGTGTATAGAAAGGCTTCCGAATTTTTATGTTGATTTTGTATTCTGAAACTTTACTGAATACATTGTTATTAATTTTTTTGTAGAACTTTGAGATTTTTCTACATGGAGAATGTATAATTTGTAAACTGAGTTATTTGCTTCCTCTCTTCCTGTTTGTATGTCTTTTCTTTCTCTTTGCCTAACTACTCTAGCTAAACCTTCTAGTGAAATAAATATATAACACATACATAAATGCACAATACACACACACATATATATATATACACATATGTAGTAAGTCTATACATATACTTACTTCTTACATATATATGTCTATGTAATAAGTAATATATATATATACATATAAAGAACAATGTGGGTGAAAGACATAAATGACTTAATACTCTCAAACTACTTGAAGCAAACATACTAGGAATCTTAAAGATATTAGTACAGAAATAATTTTCTGGTATGGGATCTCAAAAGTAAAACCTGACTACTGGGATTGCACCAAAAGCTTCTGTATAGCAAAGGAACGGGTCAACAGTTTGAGCTGTTTGGCATACAAAATCGGAGAAAGTATTTGTCAGTTACTCATCCAACAGGGAACCAGTGATTTGTAGCAGGATGCATGGAACTGGAAGCTGTGGTTAGGCCAGATAATCCACACAGATAAACCAGCATTATGCATTCTCTCTGGTGTCTGGAAGCTGAAATGACTGACCTGAAAATAGAGGCGTGATTAGTAGATATTGGGAACAGTAAGGGGATCTGTGTGGAGAGAGGGAGGCTGATGTTAATCAATGCATGGTGTATGCATGCATGGAAATGTCACACTGCACCTTATTGGTATGTACAGTTACTACATGTTAATTTTTAAAATGCAATGATAAGGGCAAAGACAGATTTCAGTAATATAAGAATAAAAATTTAGAGGCCCGGAGAGGCATCAGATACCCCGGAGCTGTAGTTATGGTGCTTGTGAGTCACCTGATGTGGGTGCCAGGAACCAAACTCAGGTCCTCTGGAAGAGCAGCAAGTGCTTACAGCTGTTCTGCTCTGTCCCCAACAAAGAAACTTCCTGCTTAGAGATAGTATTTTCAGTTTTTAGTTTTAACATATCATATAGTAAAGTAGATTAAAAGGCAAGTTTTGCCACGTGATGAGATATAATTGTTTTAAAATGGTTTTCTGGGAATATGTAACAGAAGTAGTACTTATGCTATAATAGTTACATTTTTATTGAATTTGTGTCTTTAAGGAGGGGGCACTGCATGTGTCATTTGGCATATGTGTGTAGAGGTCAGAGGACAGCTTGAGGGAGTGGCTTCTCCTTCTACCACATGGGTCCTGGGGATCAAACTCAGGTCATTAAGCTTAGGGAGATGAGGGCTTTTATCTGTTGAGCCTGCTCACCAGCCCTCATACAGATATATGAATCTTCATATATATTCTATATACATATATATGCATATATATGCCATATACAGAAAATCAGAATTATGTAAAAAAAAAGTAAAAAAGAAGAAAATAAAACCCCACATTCCATTTAGACAAGTGAAAAAGAAAATCAATTTTGCAGATGTTAACAATGATATTGTTTGGGTTAGTGGGAGTATGTTTGATTTATTCTTAATTTTTTATTTTTGTTATTTTCCATACTTAACATACATTACTTGTAAAATGGACAATGTAAAAAAAATTTTTAAATAGGACATCCACACATAATGGTTCCTCTGCGCTGATTTACATAAATGTGTGATTTTAAGCAGAAACCCATTTGTGCAAACCCCACTTTCCATTACAGTTTGTCACTCCGGGCGGTTATTAAGGAGCCTTCCCACCTTCAGGAATATAAACCTATTTCTTTAGTTCTGCAGCCCGAGTTAAAAGGTGGAGTGAGTCCTAACATTTCTTTTCTAAGAAAGAACATCAATTTCTGCACAGACTCTCTACCCAGCACTGAAAATGTCACAGGGAAATTGTAGTCCTTAACCTAAAAGCTTAAAATCTAAATTATATGGATGAATCAGTCAGACTCATGAATAATATGAAAAGGTCTTTTAATCGTAAAAATGCTGGACAATGAAATGAATCGTTTTGAGGTTGGCTATTTCAGTGGAAAAATGAGATCCCCCACCCTCCTCAGAAATATTTGAAACAGTAAATGTTGCAGTTGGAAATCTTTCAGACAGTGTGGAGGGAAATAGAGCTACACACAGGATAGAGACACAGTGAGCCCATAGGAGGTGGAGGGTCAGCTCCAGGCGACAGGAGTGGCTGGTGAAGTGTAAGCAGAGTTCTGATCACCAACCTGTGAATTCTCTCTACAGACTCTGTAACACAAGGACCACTTAAGAGGTTTATAAGTTAGGGCCTTTGGAAGGCAGCTGTGCTCATTACTCTACCACCAATGCAGATAGTTAAGGCATTTGGAAAGAAAGAATCCACTCTCTTCAGGAACAACATACTCATGAACAGGAGGGATCAATTATCTTTACTCCTGTTGTAATCATTCATCTCAAAACAGAGGGTGCTTGCCACTGGTGCTGAGTGCTCTGCAGTGCTGGACAGTAATTAATGCAAAGGAGGGGTGCATTTAAGGAGTTCATCTAAAAGTATTAGGTCAAACAAACAAACAAATAAACAAACCCTCATCTCCAAATCACAAACCAACTAATTGTGTCTTTTTGATTCAGGAAAAGACCTTTCACAAACAGCATCCAGACCTTGGCATTGATGCTGCAACTTAGACATGTAGAGGAAACTATTTTTCCCATAACAGATTATTTCCTTCCCTTAGAGACTTTATTTACTGGCTAGTGAGGAACGTGGTGTAAGTGTGCAGTTCAATTTAAGCCACTGCATGATAATTTCAAAGGTCTTATGAAGTCCTTTTGTCCTAGACTCTGCCCTGAGATGCAGTCCAGCCATCTGTGGTCTTTGTAAGAGTGATCATTGTGCTGTGGTCCAGTCCAGTCCTGGATTCTGCCCTGGATGCTCTCTGTATTATGCCCTATGTGCTCCCTGGATTCTGCCCTGTTTGCTCCCTGGATTCTGCCCTGGGTGCTCCTTGGATTCTGCCCTAGATAGTCTCTGGATTCTGCCCTGTGTGTTTTCTCTCTGCTGGCTTTGGAGCAGATTTTCCTCTTCTCTTGAGTCTCTTTGGATCTTGTGTCTTTTTCACATGGTTACGTTTGACCTGAGGAAGAATTGGTACTCTCAGGGCTTAAGTAGTGTTATGGGAATGGTCCCATTTCCCTTGAACGCTCAACAGCACAAGGGAGATTCTTTATGTTATTTACTTGAACTAAATTTCCATGTGCCCATTTATGTGTGTTGTGTATGTGAATATGTGCATGTATTTATGTGTTTCTCTCTCTCTCTCTCTCTCTGTGTTTTGTTGTGGTAAAAAAAGGTGAGGAGAGAAAACAAGTTAATAAAAGCAGAGTCTGCTCAGTGCTAGGCTTACATAGCCTTCATAAATCATATTCAATCTCCAGAAAATTCAGTGTTAATTGTTACAATCACTTCCTATTGTTCTTTAAAGAATTTATTTTATTATTTTTGTTTATGTGTGTGTGTGTGTGTGTGTGTGTGTGTGTGTGTGTGTCTGTGTCTGTGTCTGCGTGAGTAAATGCCATGTATGTGTAGCTGCTTGTGGAGGCCAGAAGAGGGTGTCAGATCCCCTGGGCTAGGGTTACAGGTAGTGGTGGTTGCTAGGAATCAAACTTATGACCTCTGGAAGAACAGCAATCATGCTTAACCACTGAGACATCTCTCTAGCCCCCTTCATAAAAAATCTGGCCTGTGTATGTGTGTGTGCATGTATGCATGTTTACATGTGTGTGGATGTACATGTGTGTAGAATCCTGAGGTTGACATCCAGTGTCTTTTTTTACTTGTTCTCTACTTTATTAGGGCAGACTCTCTTGATAAACTTGAAGCTCAGTGTTTTAGCTAGCCTGGCTACCCAGGTTGCTCCAGGGGTTTCCCATCTCTGTCTCTTACAGTCTAGGAGTGCAGCAGGGTGAGGGGCACCATGCACAACCAGCTTTTATAAGGATCTGGTGATCTGAACTCCAGTCCTCAGGTTTGCATGGCTTGCCTGCTGAGCCATCTCTGGAGCCCTACCCTGTGATCAGTGAAGAAAGATATAATGTCAGGACCAGAGCCCATGTCAGTTCACACTCATCCTATCATCTCTTGGAAGTGGTAAAAACTAGAAAATATTATAATCCTGGGGTTCATTTTCTAGTATGGATGCAGCATCTATAACAAGTTATTCTCTCTTTCTTTTTTTTTCAGAAGAGGTCTAGAACGATATTGGGTAATATCTTCATGCTGTTTCTAAAATGTTTTCAAATTTGCAAGAGCGTGTTGGTGTTTAATTTTGCTCTAATATGCTTCTCTTTGGTGTTTAGTAAGAATAAACATGCTTCCACTTTTACTTAAATGTAGCTGTATCTTTTTTCCTCACAAAGATTTCCATCTAATTTCCATTTCAATAGTGGGGTATTGTTGCTGCTTTTATACATTTTAATGAGAGATAATATGTTATAAGAAAAGTCATATTTGATATAAAATATTGGTTGTGGTCAGCTGATTTTCTTTCCAATTGAATTTTTTGAAATTAAATTCATTACTCATATTGATGAGTTTCTCAAAGATGTTTTCCTTTAAGTATATCATGCTTTTTGCCCATATTGACCCCCTATAGCCTCTACTTACTTCCCCACTTCTCTCCAGACAGTCTTGTTTCTACTTGAATTTTTGTATCAAATGTTTTGTAATCTTTCTACTCTTCCACATTTGGACTTTGAATAGAACTGTAACACTTTCAGAAAGTAACTTTGGGGTTGATGAGATCACTCAGTGGCTAAAGGCCCTTGCTGCCAAGGCCAAGTTCAGTCCTCAGGAACCACCTTGTGGAAGACAAGAACTGACTCCCATGAGTTGTCCCTTGACATCCATATTCATCCTGTGGCAGTGTGGACAGACAGACAGACAGACACACACACACACACACACACACACACACACACATGTGATAAGTAAAATATAAACAAGATAAAAAGCTAACTTGAAGGAAATATTTATCAAGTCTAAATTATACTTCATTTTTTAAAGCTTTTCTTTATATGTCCCACTTAAAATTAAAATTATTATTATTATTATTATTATTATTATTATTATTATTATTATTAT
>CABHPH010154696.1:11834-39873 GCA_902168325.1 Peromyscus nudipes
ATTATTATTATTATTATTATTATTATTATTATTATTATTATTATTATTATTATTTTGAGATGAGGTTTCTCTGTGTAGCCCTGGCTATTCTGGAGCTCTCTCTGTAGACCAGGCTGGCCTCAAACTCATAGAGCTCCACCTACCTCTGCCTCCCTCCCACTTAAAATTTTTATAAAATTTCTGTGCTGCTTTTCCAAGAATGTTTTCTAATTTTATCTTATTGAGAATGGATCTCTCTTATCATGCTCTAGCTAGCTACCTTTTACAGAATATACGACTTCTATGAATTCTTAAAGTTATTTTATTACCTCTAGTACATTTTCTTTAATGGATTCATTTGGCCCTTTTGATTATGCAATTATTCTAGTTACTTATAATGGATTTTTCAGTCCCTGATATTGTTTTTGCATCTTATGTGAATCTTAATATTTACTCCTACAGCTGTATTAGAAAAACAATTGTAGAAGAGGCATCAATTTAATTTGCCTGTTCTGTGCAGCTTCCTTTCCTAACAGTTCCTTCCTAATGGCAGAGTATATAGACACTGCTGAGGGGTGAAAAACACAAGCAATTGCTCAAGGCAAGCCAGAATGCTGAGAACAGACAGTTCTCAAAAGATGTAGACCAGAGGTTTCCCTAGTTTTTGTAGGAACATACCGCAAATTTATTAAGAATGGCATATGATATATGTGCATGCAAATGTATACACACTCCTATTACTGGTAGTGTAATGACCACTCGGATCTTCCCTTCTCACAGACCTGATTTTGTCATATATTCTCAATTTTCTATTTTATCACAACTGGCCTTTTTCAATTTTCTATTTTATCACAACTGGCCTTTCTATAATTTCAGAATCTATATTAAATATCTGCTTGCATAATGGTGAGATGGGGTGTTACTGACAGACACTTCTTCTGGTACTCCTGCATTCAGTATCACAGCTGAAGCAGTAGGATTGGATACTTTCCCACTTACACAGACACCACCATCCTATAAGTCAGCTCAACCATCTCTACAAAGCATATCATTACACGTGTTAGCTTACTTAATTGTTTCCCTCTAGATTTTAATATAAATGCTTTCAACATACAAGAAGGTTTGAAAAATTGTGCCATATATTTGAGAATTAACACCAACTCATATTCTAACACCAGTAGCACAGACACTGTGAGCAACAATTAATAAATGGGACCTCTTGAAACTGAGAAGCTTTTGCAGGACAAAAGACATAGTAAGACAAAAAGACAACCTACAGAATGGGAAAAGATCTTCATCAACCCCACATCTGACAGAGGACTGATCTCCAAAGTATATAAAGAACTCAAGAAACTAGACATCAAAATACTGAAGAATCCGGTTAAAAAATGGGATACAGAGCTAAACAGAGAATTCTCAAAGAAAAATCTCAAATGGATGAAAGACATTTAAGGAAATGCTCAACATCATTAGTCATCAGAGAAATGCAAATCAAAATGATTCTGAGATATCACCTTACATCTGTCAGAATGACTATGATCAAAACCACTAATGACAGTCTATGTTGGAGGGGATGTGGAGCAAGGGGAACACTCCTCCACTGTTGGTGGGAGTGCAAACTTGTATAACCACTGTGGAAATCTAGCTTTAAATTTTAATTTGCCTGTGATGTGGCTAGATTTTCTCTCAATAAAACATCCATGGATGCCCTTAGGCCTCCATGTAGTTTCTTTTGGGGAATATCTGCCTGATTCAAGCATCAGCACCCTTTTGATGGAAAGAGTTCTTTTGGAAGATCATTCTTTTCATTGGACCCAAATCATCCCAGCATTCCTTAGTATGGTGGAGACAGTTAAAACCTGTATCATTTTTCCTTCTTGTGAGTAATTTGTGTTATTCATTGCATGCCTGGATTCTTTATTCTTCATGTTGTATAGCCTACAATGGGTCCATCAAGACTGATGTGTTCAGCCATGGAAAGCCCTATTACTATCACATGTCCATTCAGCTTTCAATTTGGGGCTATATTTTTTCTTGTGTTTTAACTTATACTATATTTTCAGCTCTACTTGTTGGATTCTGTGTCTCAAGACACCAAATTCCTTTTAAAGCATGTTGCCTTTTGCTCCCTGCAATTAATGCCCTTGAAAAATCTACATCCACAATCTTTCTTCTTCTTTTTTTTTAATTTTAAATGATGAATGTCATTTATTGAAGGGGGGAGGAGGTCTTAAATACAGGCTTACAGCACAATGGGAGGACCCCGGAAGGCAGAAGTTTGATGCTGATGTTTTACAATCTTGCTTTTAATCTGTTAACGCCCATTATTCAGGATACACACACAAGGAACTTCCCTTAAGCATTCAGGAGGGTGGAACCTGGCAGGGAATTAGCATAGGGAGGATATCAAGATCAAGGTCCGCAAGCAAGGCAACAGGTACCCAAAACGGGGGCCAGGACCCTACAGGTCCCCCTTTTATTAAAAAATGAGCTTCTGGCTTGGGTTGCGTGGGACGTCAGCAGGTCGCCTTACCCGTCATGGAGACGCCTGCCCAGGCCACACAGGTGCTCTGTCTTAGGTTGGTGAGTGCCCCCCAGGCATTACTCTTCTCTGAATACTCATTATCATACAGGCTCAATCGTGTGTGAGCTGCATAGTTAATTGCTGCCAAAGATCTCAAAGTGGCACTGGGCTTGCAATCTGTGTGTTCGATACAGAAAAGACCAACAGAGGTCCTATCTCACCCATAGCCAGTAGGCTAAAGGCAACTGAGCCATTCCCTTCCTTAATGAGCCATACTGTACGTTGGTGTCCTTGTAAGATAGTATCCCAAAAGCAACTGGAACTTGAGTTTATAAATTTATAAATTTCAAAACCAATCGAGGTGTATATAACTACTGAATTAAATTTATCATGCCTAATATAATGAAAGATTAACTAACTGTGGTAGCTACTTTTGTTGCCAGGGT
The DNA here is from genome assembly GCA_902168325.1 of Peromyscus nudipes. Classification (NCBI taxonomy): domain Eukaryota; kingdom Metazoa; phylum Chordata; class Mammalia; order Rodentia; family Cricetidae; genus Peromyscus; species Peromyscus nudipes. The sequence continues at coordinate 14,784 of CABHPH010154696.1, forward strand.
CTCCATTGTGCTAGCTGTAGTAAGCAATTATGAAATGGTAATTCCAGAAAGAGTAGCAGTGGTGGGCACCATTGCTATAACAGCAACAGCGGCAGCAGCAATGTCAAATTCTCTTCTGGATTGTGTGGACATCCACTGGCATGGATACAACTCCAGTAACACGTACCGCCAAGGCCCATTTTTCTTGATCCTAGCACGACTTTAGCTGGCAGCTCTTCTGGAGAATCCAATCTCATGGCTACAGTTTCTAGGCTTACATTAATGCTTGCCAAAGCTGGTGATATTGGGCTCTCAATCTCCATTGGCATCAGAAGGGTAGATTTTTTCATGAAGACCCATTAAGTCTCTGTCATGTTGGTCTTCAGCAGCAGCCACAGGGTACATTCAGTGCTCAGGAATCCAAAGAGGGACCTCATTGTCCTGAGGAAAGACATAAACAGAACCCCGGGGCCACACCAACACTAGATCGGGTCTCCTCCACATGTTAGTAGAAAGATCCTTCCATGTTGCCTTTTGCTCCCTGCAATTAATGCCCTTGAAAATCTACATCCATAATCTTTCTTCTTAACTTTTCATATTGTTGACTTTCACTTGTGAAATGATGTTGATTTAAGCATGAGTTGATTGCCTCAGCTGTACAATTTTTTTTCCTTTCATCCCACCCTATCTGTTATATCATGGTACTGTGCCTGTTCTTTGTTGTTGTCTGTTTGCTTGCTTTATTTTCTGTTTTGTTTTGTTAAGATCAGTGTGTTTTAGAATAGCACAGTTGAAGAACTTCTGTCTCTCTGAGCTGTTTTTCTTTCAGGCATAACTGTCCTTTTGATAGTCTGCTTCTTAGACCACTCTTGTACTTTCTTCTGACACACAATTGACACAGATGTCGCCATCCTCTGTCTTCCCATCCTGCACATGATTTATTTGACAGGTCTGTGCTGCCATCCTCTTTGGTCTGATGTAGAGCTGGTGAGTTCTAAACCCTTGCCCTGTCACATATATAAAGAGTGTGTTTCCTCTGTATTCCTCTGCTTGAAACCACTTTTTTTCTTGTTTATTTTTGTCTACGCAAATTTTAAGGAGTAAAAATGCCAGCTGAACAGCTTTTGTTTTGGATACTCACTACGTCTTCCACATTCCAGATTTATTAAAGTATATATTCAACAATCCAGCCAGGGGAGCTGTCATATTTCCACAGGAAGGCCAAAGGGGCCTTAAACTTTTTTATTTTTCAGTAAAATTTATTTGGGGCTCTGGGGAGATGAATCAGTCAGGAAAATGCTTTCTGTACAAGTATAAGAACCTGAGTTCAGTTCCCAGCATTCACATAAGAAGCTGAGTGTGATAGCACCTTTAAATCCAGTACCACCAAGGCAGGTATATCCTGGGGCTTGCCTAGTTTTGTCTCACTAGGAAGGTTTGTGGGGAACAACTGAAGTTGACATCCAACAGGTCATTCTCTCTCTCTCTCTCTCTCTCTCTCTCTCTCTCTCTCTCTCTCCTGCAATGTGCACTTCATTAGAGAGAATTACTTTTGTTTTCTCCATTTAATTTGCTTCCTCTCATGAGGTGGATAAGGCCAAAGCACTGGGCCGTGCCTTAAGCAAACATGAGCTATGACATGCTCAGAGAGCACTCTGCCCAGAGGAAACCTGACCCATAAGCTCTAAACCAAAAGGTGATGATGTGCAGCCTAGAGCCAACCAAGAAATGCCATAGCAGCTAGGAGCAAAGACTACCAAAAAGCCACATATATAAACCTTAGCCCTTTGTTGAATAAATGAGAGATTGCTTGTAAACCTCCCAGAGTCTGTGTCATTGACTCTGCATCTACCCACCCCCTGCTACTGGGATCAGAGACAGCTAGAACACAGCTCAGAGCCAGCAATACTCTCAGGAATATATTACTTTTCAGTTAATTGAGGGGAAGAGTGATACGAATATGCATTCAGTCTCCTTCTGTTCAGGTTCAGAGGACTTGGGGAAGATTTTCCAGACTTTGTGAGCCCATGGATACTTCTGGGATAGAGTGGTGCTCAGTAGGAGGAGATCAATTAGGAAAAACTATGCTGCAGCCCTCCTCTCCACTCTGGAATATTCTGTCCCCTATACCCTTCTTTTCCCCTGCTGCCTTGAAAATGCACAACCCTACTTGTCCCTTTTCATTATTGTGGGTTGGTGTAGTTTCCTTTCTTTTTGGTTTTTGGTTTATCAAGTCAGGGTTTCTCTGTGTAGCCTTGACTGTCCTGTGCCAGTGGTCATGTCAGAGGAGCAGCAGATGGCAACTGACTTCAGGCGATCGACCCACCAGGAAACAAAACCCCGATGGGTGAATCTCAGATAGGCAAGGCCCTGAGAGCCTGGGCCCCAGAATGTTTCTTGCTTCTGCTGTGTCTTTGCATGTTTGCAGCTGCCATTTTTCTCTGGTATCTAGCATGGCATGAATGGGTGTGGGGGGATCCCCACTGCCTTTAATGTAGTGTGATCATCTCTTGGAAATATTGGGTTCTATTGGGCATTTTTGCCTAGGAATTGTTATGAAGATGATTTCCTCATAAACTGTACTGTTTAACTGAAACAATGATTTTATATAACAATAGTGTTAGTTTAAATAGGATTTTGATGATTAAGGGTCTTTAATAAATATAGTAAGGAATTATGATAGAGGTTAGTTTAGAGGAAAAATTAACATAGGTAAAGGTAGGATAAAATGTTGCCCATGCCTCTGATAAAGCAGAGGCTGCAGAGGATAAAAAATAAAACAAGGAAGTGTCACACAGCTAGAACACATGAGACATAAGTTTCTATTGAGGAGCCATATAGACTGTGGCTTAGGTTAATGATTAAGAAAAACAGTTGAGTCTCAGTAGCCCAGCTAGCCTTAATTCTTTTCATCTTAGTGTTGGGAGATGTTTTCACAGGTTTCAGGGTGCATCACAGGTGAAATAAAGCTTTGAAACTAACTTAAAGTTAGAATAAGATGTTTTTGTCAAATAGCTTTGAGATCAAAAACCCAAGAAGACAATCTAAAGTTCATAAGGACACATAGCTGAGTGATAGATTTATTAAGGTCAGGGATAAAAAACAAAGCAGTCCAATTATTATTAGCTGACGTGCCTTTATTGATAGGATTGGTTGGTGATCAAAGATGATGATTAATTCCTTGTACCCATTTCTGCCCTCAACTTGCTGATATAAAAAACTGTTGCTGAGTGGGTATGTACCCTAAAGATTTAAAGTAGAGCTGACTAGTTCTTTTTCATATATAAAAGTTTAGATTTGTGATTCTTCTAAGATTTCTTATAAGATTACCTTTTGAGATAAGTATAAAATGATTGGTCCTTTCTTTGTAACTGTAAAATACAGCCTGCCAGCAAAAGAACTGGCTGATAAAAATGCCTTGCTTGCTTATACTCTGTTAATCTATAACAAGTTGCTTGGGTATGAATGTATGTGGGTTCTTGGGACAACTTGTTTTTCACCTATAATACATAAAATGTTTAATTATGTAAGGAATATGGAAAATATGCTGTTTTTGCTTATATTCATTGTAATTATTCATTTGAAAAATAGAATGTAACCACATTGCAATTCTTATATTGCTTGAAAGATTTTGCTGGGGTATATAAGCTGTAAGGGAAAAAATAGAGAGAAGAAAAATATCAAGAGAGTTAGAAGGAAAACATCTAGAATGAAAGAAGGTATACACCAGGAAAGATGTAGAGGAAAAAGAATAATAAAAAGAGTAAAGAAAAAGTCAGAAGGAAATCATCAAGAGAGTGTGTGTGACTTTTCCCTTACTCTCTCAGATATGAAAGCCTTAGTCTGCCAACTCTGTGGATCCCCATCGAGCCCTGTGCTGCTGGAGGCTGGTCCTCAAGGCAGAGGTAGTCCTGGAACTTGCTCTGTAGACCAGTCTAGCCTTGAACTTTCAACTCATAGAGGTCTGCCTGCCCCTGCCTCCCTAGTTCTGGGATTAAAGGCATGCACTACTGACACCCAGTTGCTATAGTTCTTTGTTTGCTCGCTTGCTTTGATATCAGGGAAAGGAATTTTGTTTCATTAAATCAGAGACTTTCTTATACATGCCAGAAAAGATGCTGGAGATGTGAGAAAAGCTTACATGGCAGGGAGTCATGGATGGGGCAATGGTCAGCCTTCTCTTTCTGGTATTCCCTCCTTATTTTACAGACATTGAGACAATCTACAAGTCCTTCTCAAGTCAGAAAGGAAGCTGGTTAAGCCTTCCAAGATCTGCTCTCTGGCTCTTTAGAATCATCACCAGCACAAAGTTCCTGAGCATGTGCTCTGCACTGTGTCCAGATGATTGATCTATGTGCTTCTACAGACAAGACTCCACAACTAAGGAAAAGACTGGCCCCATTGCACATGCCTACAGCTTCAAGTCATACTTGGGAGTAATACAAGCTCCCAAGCCATGGGTAAATTATTTATTATATAGCTTAATTATTGTGACAAGTTAAATAATCCCCAGTACCACCCACCACCACCTCTGAATTCATAAAATGTCATGCCCCCACTCTCTCCACATCCTCACTCCAAAGGCTATGTTGATATCTGGTGCATAGTCTTTTGCTTCCTCCTCTAAATATGAATCTTACTTGGTGGCCTTGTGTGTGTGTCTGTAAAATTTTTGGTTGATAAGAACAAGAGCCTGGACCAAGGCTTTAGCCTTCTGGGTCACTCTTTCTTACAATAGAGAAACCAAAAAATCAAGCCATTCTCTTTCTATTATAGACCATTGCTTTTTTTAAAAAAAATTTAATTCTTTAAGGAACTTTTTATTCATTTTACATACCAACCACAGATCCTCCTCTCTTCCCTCCTCCTGCACCTCCAGCCTCCCTCCCAACCCACGCCCCATTCCTTCCTCCAACAAGGTAAAGCCTCCCATGGAGAGTCAGCAGAGCCTAGTCCATTCAGTAGAGGTAGGTCCAAGCCTCTTCCCCTGCATCAAGGCTGTGCAAAGTGTCCCACCATAGGTAATGGGCTCCAAAAAGCCAGCTCATGCACCAGGGATGGATCCTGATCCTACTGCCAGGGGCCCCTTAAGCAGATGAAGCTACACAGCTGTCATGCTTATGCAGAGGGCCTAGTCCACAGACCATTGCTTTTTATATGAGCTCCCTAAACTCAGTGTTAATTAGCTCATGAAATATTTATTTATTTAAGACAAGGCCTCTCTATCCATTCCTGGCTCTCATGGAGTTCACTATATAGACCAAGCTGGTCTTGAACTCAAGGAGATCTGCTTGCCGCTGCCTCCCAAGTACTGGGAATTAGCTCATTAGATAAACAAACACCGCACAGACATGAACACACGGGCACACACATACATTTTTTACTGTGTTTGATATGTTTTAAAAGCTATAAGATGAAAGATACTTTGGAAAAGACCTATAAACATACTTCTTTTTGTTTAACAGACACTTTCTTGGATAGCTGTGTATGAAAATCACATCTTATAGATGGAATAGTATTTAAAATGCATACTCATGTTCACTATGCATAAAGCATGCCAAATATATATAAATGATATATGAATATTATATTAATATATGATTTTCCCCAGGTAGAATAAAATTTTAGTAATTTAGTTTTTAAAGTGTGCTTTTTGTGTTTGATTTTCAAGTGAAGCACACCGTGCTTGAGGTTACTGAGAGGCTGTGTAAAAACTCCTGTGTAGAAAGTTAAACCAGAATGAAATGTCATCTTGTTGTGATGCTTTATTGGGACTCTGTGGACCAGGAAAATGGGCTTGACAATACTGGTACCTTCTAGATCTACAAGTTCAGTTGAAAGCCCATTTCTCAAGCTTTTGGAATTTTACTTTTCAGAGTAGCACTGCTCATTCCCTCTTATATCTATTCACTTAACTCATGTAGCTTCGAGTTGAGAAAAATGGTCTAAATACAGTGCATTTGATGGAGTGCCCTGAGCACCCCACGGGGAGCACCATGGATAGTGCAGTTCTCTTACCGTTGACAGCCCATAGTGATCATTTTGCATTACGGGTCTACTCCCTCTTCCCCAGAGTCATCTTCTGTAGACATCTTGTGTGCTCGTTTCCCACTTCTGCTGGGTACTGTGCATTTATATTTGTGTGACTTCAACAAGTCTTAGTGTCTTTGTTTTTGTATTTCTTTCTTTCTTTTTTGTCATACCTAGTGAGCTTTATTTTTGTTTCTCTTCTGGATGTGCGTTCTCCAGTTCCTGGTATGATACACAGTGCAGTAGTGTTAGCTCCTGAGTCTCATTTATGTATTCATTGTTTTCACTTTCTAGTTCCATGATTCTTGGAGTATATTGTACACAAATATTGATCAGTGACCCACCATGATAACCTATAATTCAGATTCCTTATGTGGAACTTATAAATCTGCTTTTTTTTTTTTCGAGACAAGGTTTCTCTGTGTAGCTTTGCACCTTTCCTGGAACTCACTCTGTAGTCCAGGCTGGCCTCGAACTCACAGAGATCCACCTGCCTCTGCCTCCCGAGTGCTGGGATTAAAGGCGTGCGCCACCACTGCCCGTCCATAAATCTGCATTTTTAAGTCTTTCAACTAATTCTAAGGAAAGTAGTTCACTGACCACACCTTTAGCATCACAACTTAAGATCATTGATGAGTTGGGATTTGATTAATAAGAGGTACTTCCCCAGTCTGGTTATCAGGATGTAACTATTTTTTTCACAGACATGAATTCTGACACAAAATGGTACTATGTGCCATGTGAGAAAAGGATGCAGAATTTACAATTTGTGATGTTAGATGTTTGAATGGCATTGTGGTTTAGTTGTGGAATGTCACTATTGGCTCTTGACTGTGACTACCTGGTCCCCAAGTGATGGCACTAATTGTGAAGGTTATTGAGCCTTCAGGAGTCAGAACTACACCAGAAGAAGGAGACAAGACTTGAGAATTTTTTAGTCCGGCCCCACTTCCTGTTCACTCGTAGCAGCTTCCTGACTGTGGATGCCATGCCTTTCCTGCCATTATAGACTGTGTTCCCTTGAACTGTGAGCTTAAAGGAAACCCTTCCTTCCCTGAGTTGTCTTGTCAAATACTTTAACATAGCAACAAGAAAAGTAAGCAGTAAGAGTGAGTGCACACTTTATCACATTAGCTTTTAATTTGGCTAACTTATGCTAAAAAGTATGCAAATGTGGATATTAGAAGCTGTTTCTGGTTGCAAAGACCAAATTTGTTGTTGTTTCCTGTTCTGTCTGGACCCACAGAAGAAGGATACATTTGAAGAAGTCAACCACCACTGATATTTCCCACCACGATGCAGGCAATATGAAATAGCCAGGCGCTCTTGGAGTCACTCCAGTGACTGGTAGTACGGGGCTCCCTGTGTCAATTTTGCATGTAATCTTCATTTCGTGCCTGTGTCTCTTTTCCTTCGATTACATTCAGTAAATCAGAAGCCACTTTGAGGTTTGCCACCCTGACTCAGGTATTGGCAGGGTCTGAAGAATATTTTCTTTCTCTGTCCTCCACAGAGAATATTCTTGGTCATCATTCTCTGAAGCCCACATTTATTCACATATTATTTTCCTATGTGGACTTTATAAGATGGAGCCAGATCTTTTTTTCTGTAGTTACAGCTAAAGGCAGTTTGGCAATTTTCTTCAGCAATTCATCATTAGAAATGCATTCTGGAAGGAGCCCATTTTTGCTCACTTCATTGGTTGCTGTGACCTCTGTTTTCCGTCCAGAATTTGACTTATTAATACCATTTAGAAGCACTAGGAAGCCACACTCTGCATATTCATCAGGAGATACAGGGCATACATACTCATAACCCAGCACAGAGCATATCTAGTTTGGATGGAGCTCAAGTGGTTTTAATGATTAGTCCTAGTAGCTTAGCTTCTGATTAATAGGTAGATCATTATGGCTGCACTGCAGGAAATTGGCTTCTTTCTACTTCTGCTTTCCTTAAGTGGAAACAAACAGTAAAATGACCCTATGTGTGTAAGCACACTATTTCTAATCCTACCACCAAAGCCCCTTTAGATTGAGATTTAGATTGCCAAGCATCTGACTAACTTGCATTTATTTATCTCTGGAGATTATGTAGGAAACCAGGAAAGAATGAACATACAATCAATATAAGGCAATTTGGGGACCTGGTAGATTGGATGAAATTATATTTGTCAGGAGGAGGCTGCTATTTAATTCACAGGCACAGATGCCCACATTCATCTGTGACACTGAATCCATCCCTAATCAGTGTTGTCTTCCCTGAGGCTTTTCTTGTTAGTCTGGTCTCCTTGCTCAAATTTCAAAGTTGTCGTCTTCAATTCTGGAAAAGCTGATGCTTCATGTGCCTCATTCAATAAAGGTGGGGTGTGAGGGGCATGAGTTATGGACCCAGCATCTAATGCTTTATCAAGTATGCCTGGAAGAAAGTGTAAGAGTTTTATTTAACTTCATAGCCATCAGATACATTAAATCCCATGAGTCTTAGTAAATTATTAAACAGTTATTGATTTTGTTGTGGTGAACATAGAGATGTATTGACTTTCACCTTAGTCAATAGTTTCCAACAGCATAATAAATCTTGATGTTTACTGAAACATGCATTTTAATCTCAGTGTGTTGTATATATACATTTCAGTGCACAGACATTTATTTTATGCTTCCTTTGAACATGGCTGCAAAGGCTATTTCCCCCTGAAGATCCTATTTATTTTGGGTTCATTTGTTCATTCCCTATCCCTTTGTTGTTGTTGTTGTTGTTTAACTACTTGATTTTATTTTTTTTTCTTTCCTTGCTTGATAATGGGGGCAGATAACAAGGCCTTGGAAGAAATCTATTTGCCGTTAATGAGCATATTGGGGATCTGTCTTCCTGATGAACTTGTGATCAATTGTGAAGTGTGACTGCCTGTCTGCATCTATATTAAGCTTCAGTGGAGGAAGAAACTTGAAGACTTTCACTCTCCAACTCTATGCGATAATGCTTCATTCTGATATACACTAGACTAATACATGATGAGGACCCATGTCTGAGAATATGCCACTCTTCATTGTAATCATTTTTCAGTTATGTGGTACTATAACTAAACAGAAAGTCGAGCTCATATTTGGACAACATTAAATAATAAACTACAGAATATAATGTAATGGGTATAAAAAAGAAACCCTGCTGCTTTCCCCTTTGCTAGTTAAGTTTCTACCATTAATATAAGTAGTAAAGAAGAAATGCAGTAACCTAGAATATTTTTCAAAGATGGTGACTGTGGTTATCACACAGAAGAGCATCTCAATGAAGCATCATCCAGATCTGATGGGCTTGAGGGCATGTCTGTATGAGATTATCCTGATTATAGTAATTGATGTGGGAAGAGTAGGCCTACAGGTATCATCTGTGTTAGGTCACTCCGTGGAGAAGCCAAGCTGAGCAGTGGGCATGCTACTCTTTCTTGACTGTGGGTGTGGCCAGCTGCCTCAAGTTCCTGCCTGGCCTTCCCCATGTTGATGGACTGTCACATTAGATTGTAAAGCAGAATAGACCCTTTCTCCCTTCAGACACTTTTGTCAGGGTAGTTTATTATGGCAACTAGAGGTAAGACTAGGCCAGTGACCTTCAAATGTTTACACAGCATCTATGACCAATATGGATAAGTAACAGCTCCCACTCCATTGATGCATATTTAAAGCTAAGAACTTAAAAATGAGAATTTATGTTCAAGTTGTTTTTGTTTGTGTGCTTTGGATCAATGTGAGTCTTTAAAATATACATCAACAAGACTTTTTAAACCAAACATGGGAATGAAAGAAAAGTCATTCTGAACTTAAATATATAGATCTTTGTATATCTTATATGGTCAAGGTAGCCTTGATATAAAATTTTGACTTCTAATACAAGGAGGAATTATGCTATGTGGGCAAAGAAATTGCTCTTGCCTCAACTGCTGACAGTTACTGTCCAAACCAGCAGGATGCAAGAAAGAGGACTGCTGAACTTTGCCAAGACAAGGTAGGACAGTCCTTCAAAATTTCCAGCTTCACAGGAAAGTCTGTCAGATATGCTAGGCCTGTAGGCCAGAGTTGGATGCTTCAATGTTGCAGAGGAACTTTGGATGATTGTCCAGACAGACTGATGTTCCTGTTATTAGTTAACATTTCATCCTTCTGGGGTCTTTGATGGAGTTGAAGACTAAATAGTTATAATTATAGCTTTCTTTAGTTATAATAGAAAGTAAATTAGATACAAAACTTTAGATTACCAAGATAAAGTATATTCTCTAATGTTGCCAAGTACAAATGGATTGGATATTGTTACTGTAATTTTTACTTAATAACTGCTTTTATTGTGCATAATTTTACTATGATAAAGTTAAAACCTTCCTTTTTTATTTAGACAAAAAAGGAGGAAATGCTGTGGAACAATCTTTTCCTACACTATGAATATGTATTACTCTCATTGGCTAATAAAAAGCTAATTTGCTGATAGCTGGGCAGGAAGAGATTGAGTACAAGAGCCAGACTAGGAGAATTCTGGGAAGAGGAAGGGTGGAGTAAAAGAGTTGCTGCCAAAACTCAGAGAAACAAAATGAGAATGCTTTACTGAGAAAGGGTACCAAGCCACGTGGCTAAATATAGATAAGAATTATGGGTTAATTTAAGTGTAAGAGATAGCTAGTAATAAGCCTGAGCTATTGGCCAAGCATTTATAAGTAATATTAAGCCTATGAGTGGTTATTTGGGAACTGGCAGGTGGGAGAGAAAGGTCCGATTACATGTGTTCTAATATGTTTTAAGGCCATCCAGTAAACATGATTATAATTCATACATAGGTCTTGTACCAAAAATTTCTATCCACCCATCCATTCACTTATTTTAAATATTCACTTAGGAATAAATCTACCTTGGCTAGTCTCCAACTTTAGATTCTTAAATGATGGCTGCTTACAGAAATGGCAATTATAACCTATTGGAAGGTGAGAGATATTCTACCCCATCATTTCCAATTGCTGTTGTCATAATCTAAACCTTTATTTGAGGAGAGAGAGGAAAATAAGAATGAAAAGAATGGCAGGATGTACTAGTTTCTTTTCTTGTTGCTTGACAAACTTGCGCACACATGCACACACACACACACACACACACACAAACATGCACACACACTCACACATACTCACACACACTAAAACAAAATGAAACCCAAAAAACTTAGGGAAATAGGGTCTACTTCCATGATGGCAGGGAAATCATAGTGGCAGCAGTTGAAGTGCCTGAACACATTTTATCCACAGTCAGAAAGTCAAGGGAGAAGAATGCTTAGTTAACTTTCTATTTTTTATTCAGTCCAGGGCTGCAGCCCATGGACTGGTACCACCTACATTTTATGTGGGTCTTCTCACCTTGGTTAATCTAATCTAGAAAATACCTCACAGACGCACCCAGGGAATTGTTTCCATGGTGATCACAAGTCCCATCAGGTTGATAGTAAAGGTTATCCATCACACTGGATAATCAACTAAAGTCCTGACGATGTCTAATACTTTGAATATTACATTGAATATTTGAATATTCAATACATTTTTATTTGAACAATACATGTCACATTTAAATTATCTTCTCTGAGAAACAATAGGGGCTGTATAAATCTTGATCTTGATTATTTTTTATGTTTTATTTATTCCTGGCATGCTATTTACAGGTTTAATTTCACTCATTCTTCCATTGTCTCTATTGTACGGCCTACCATCACGTAACCTGGTAACAGCTTTGTGTGAACTCTCCACACACAAGCCTTGTTGTATACTGTGCCATCATCTCTGTTCCTGTAGCATCTCATGAGTCAGACATTCCCTTTTAAAGGGCCGGTGTGTTGTTGAAATGTTTCCTTCTGGGGAATGGAGGATTTAGGTCCATGCAGGGCAGGTTGCTGTAACAGCCAGCTCTGCTTACTAAGAATCTTGGCTTTCTTTTCATGCTGCAGCTATGGACATGCTGAAGTCACTTAATGATGCAATGGTTCCCTGCCAGTGTTCCTGGAGCCATCTGTGGAAAGTCCTTGAAAGGGAGAGGTCTAAACATTGATGGCTTATATTCTACCTTCAATGAACTGTGAGCACCTCTGCATCTGAGAGTTGCAGTTAATCATTTGAAAACATGCTAAGAAACTTGGAATTTTGAATGTGCAATGATTGTTTGCATAAATGTACATATTTGGATAACAGTAGGAATTAAGTGCAGCAGCTTGAGAAAGCTGTTGATTTATCTATGAAGAGAGACCAGGACAAAAGTTCAAGTTGGCAGTGCCTTGAAGTTGTAAACATTTATGAAAATGGCTGGGCAGCCCATCCAGATCTTGCTTCATAGCATTTTGAAACAATATCAGAGGGAAAGGCTTCCAAATTATTCCATTTAAGTATAATTTATGGCAATAAACCCAACAGTTTATTCTTCCTACAGGATGCAGGGAGTAAGCATGAAAGCCTAGGCAGGAATTCACATAGAAAGGACTTGAGTCTATTGAATAAGAAGATGGACCAACAATACTTAGGTGGTTCATGGTGTTTAGAGCTGTAATGATCAGACGGTAACCAGTAGTTCCCTCTGGCCCTTTACATTTAATTTATTAAAATAATAAATAATTAAAAGCTTAGCTGCTTCCTTATGCCATCCACAGTGGAAGTGAACAGTAGCTACATATACTGGGTACAATGTTGAAGAAGGAAAATGAAGAACATTTGTTATTTCAGAAAGTTCTCTGAGGTGGATTTGTTTTGAGTTACAACATTAACCTGTAGAAAATGAACCATCTCTAATCCATTAGGAAGTAAGGGTCACTTGGGTCATTGATCCACTATGACAAGTCAGTAAGTAGACTCTACCTGTGGCAACAGCAAGGCAATTTCTATGGTGTAGACCCTAAATGCCCCCCATCCCCACCCCAGACTCAGTTACTAAAGGTTTGGTTGGTCTCCAGGCTGTGGTGTTTGTTACTGGAGCTCATGGAACCTCTAGGGGCAGGGTTGAAGAAAGTTAAGTCACTGGGCCATGTTCTTGAAGGAGATGATGGGACCTGAACCTCTGACTCCCTCTTTGCTTTCTGGTGTTCAGGAGATGAACACTCTCCTCTAGCACACATTCCTCCATGATGCGTGATGCTGCCACAGGCCCAAGGTGACTTGGACAGACTTAAACCTCTGAAACCATCAACTGAAACCAGACTTTCCTCCTTCCTTGGGTATGTTGTCCCCATTGAAGAAGCTGACTAACATAACCTGGATGTGTTCTGGGGGATTATTCCTTCTGGCATAGTTGCTAGTCTTTTTGTAGGAGGTGAATGGGAGGTTTGACATCCTTGTCTTTCACCTTCATATGGCATGCTCTCTTGACTCTAATATGAAGTTTAAAGATTTGAGTGCTTCCCTTGTCTTCTGTATTTTGGTTTAATATGTTTCCACTTTTGTTAGGGGGTGCATATCTGACATAGGGATTGGTCTAGTGCTTTGTGGACCTCACCAGCAACCTTTAGGCACATGCCTTAGACTTTTTTCATGCCTTTGTAGATGTCCCTGTAAGCCTCTCCCTGAAGATTTCTTTCACTGTGGATAAGGATGACCAGCGTTGCCCTATGGTGTGAAATGGTTGTTATATAAATATATAAAAAAAGACTTAGAAGAGAGGGAACTGCCACAAGTTACATTCAAGTGCTCATATAAAAAGTAAAGCACATGGGAGGGGCTTACATTAAGGAAGATTCTGGAAACTTTGAATGGCTTGTAACATTTTTTGCCTGGAGGAAGTTTTTAAAAATTCTTTTTGGCAATTTCATGCATATGTACAATGCATTGTGATTATATTCAACCCCCTCCCCCTTTACCTTTCTCCTTCTTCTTAGCTAGTCTCTCCCCTACTTCATGTCATGTTGTCTATCTGTCTGTCTGTCTGTCTCTTCTCTGCCTCCCCCTTTTTCTGTTCCTCCTCCTCCTCTTCCACCTTTACACTGAGTTTAATTAAAGTTGCTTGTGTGTCTTGGGTAAGGAATTACTCATTGGTACCAATGGTTGCACCACTTAAGAAAATGGTGCCCCCTTCCCTCACACCTCTTTCCCTGTCAAAAGCCCCTCTGTGAGGAGTGATGTCTCAGAGGTGCCTTCCTGATCTATGATGGAGCATTGATGTTTTATTCAGAAAAGCTGGGTACTTACTGAATGAGTCCCATCTTGTCACTGGTAATTTTACCTTTCAAAGAGACTGTGTTTAGCACTGAGTCTGGAACAGACTTGTGGTCTGGATTTCTGGCTTCCAGAACTATGAGAGAACAGATTTCAGTTATTTTTAACCATTAATTTTGTGATAATTTGCTATAGCAGCCAGAGAAAACTAATGTAGACTTTCTCTGGCATGTTCCCCAAGCCACTTGAAGAAATAGGAAATTGTAACAGCAACTAACTATATTGGTAAAAATACAAATATACAACAGTATATAACATCTTTCCTTGTGAGGTGTCCGTTCACAGTTATGAAATGCTGTGGGATAATGCTCTTGTACACTGTAAAGATGTCACTCAGATTGTTTTAATAAAATGCTGATTGGCCAGTAGCCAGTCAGGAAGTATAGGTGGGGTGACCAGACTAAGAGAATTCTGGGAAGAGGAAGGGTGGAGTCAGGAGTCACCAGCCAGACAAGAGGAAGCAAGATGAGAATGTCGTTTTGAGAAAAGGTACCAAGCCATATGGCTAAACATAGATAGGAATTATGGGTTAATTTAAGCACAAGAGCTAATTAGCAATAAGCCTGAGCTATCAGCTGAGCATTTATAAGTAATATTAAGCCTCAGAGTCAATTATTTAAGAAGTGGCTGCTGGGTATTTGGGACAGGCAGGAAGGAGAGAAACTTCTACCTACAATGAAATGTATTTTGTTATTTTTTTCTTTTAAATTTCTAGATTTTCTTCATTGAGTGTAACCCTCTTGCTGTTGTGATAATTACATATATCTTCTTCCCACTTTTGCTTAGATGTTTTTAATGCAGAGTTTAGTAGTCTTATATGACTTAATCCAACAATCTTTTTCTTTTAGCAGCTTCTCATTTGTGAGTCTTGCTATTGATATCTCTTCTAAGTTACAAAGGAATTCAGCTATTATTTCCTTTACATCTAAATCCTAAATCCACTTAGAAATTTCCTTTGATATGATGTATGAATCCAAAAATATCTTATTATCACAGGACTGTTCAAATTAAATCATGTATCCTCAGATGCTACCTTTATCATTCAACAAATTGCCATGTAAATTGGGATATATTTCTGGAATTCATCTTTTTTTAGCATTAAATATATAGTATCCAAAGACTATACTGTTTTGATTCTCAAAAGTTTCTAATACATACATATTGGTTTATACAGTCAATTTCAAAGATTTCCCAGTTAATTTTAGTGAGTTATTATTAGTTAATTTTAAAATTAGCTTATACATTTTAGGCCAATATCCTTTTATTGGGATTGTTTATGAATGAATTTATGAAACTGCTTAAGGAAAATTGATGTCTTCACTGTACTTTTTGTAACTGGCAAGCATAGTATGTCTTTTCATTTACTCAGTGACTTTGTGTTGTTCAGAAAAAAAAATATATACACTTTTTTTTCTCATTTCTCTTGATCACTCCTTGTTAGGTTTATCTTCAGGTATTTTATCCCTTTTAGAATTATTGTTATTGCCATTAGTAAACAAGTCTTTTCCATTATACTTCCATAGTAGTATTACTTATACATATGAAAAATACTGTGTTCTCTACATTTTATGTATGTGTTGTAAATTACCATCTAGAATATCATGGATGTCTACTATAAGATGGGCTTCTGAGCCAGCAGTGAGGTCACAGTCATAGGGCTTGCCCCAGAGAGATAATGGCTTAGTACAGATGTGTAATTGTTCTTTATAATAAAAGGTCTGAACAAAATGAAGTGTGTTTAGTAATATAGCATCATAATTTATTTGTATCTATCTGCCCAAATTCTTCTACTTCTTCTCCTTCTCCTCCTGCTCCTTCTCTTTCTCCTCTTCTTCCTCCTCCTCTTCTTCCTCCTCTTCCTCCTCCTCCTTCCTCTTCTTCTTCTGATGTTTTATCTCCATGTATGTAAGTGCACTGTGTGCATGCAGTGCCTGAAGAGGTCAGAAGGGGGTATTGAATCCCATCAAACTTGAATTATAGAGCTGTAAGCTGCCACATAGGTGCTGGGAATCAAACCTCGGTCCTCTGAAAGAGCTACAAATGTTTTTAACCACCGAGCCATGTTGAAGCAGCCCATGTTTTACAATCAGCTTAAATATTCTAATTCTGTGCTGTATTATCACAACAATGGTCTATGAAGTGTCTGGAAAATGGTGGTCATGACTTTCATCCAGAGTATCCTTGCATGTCTCAACCCCTGAACAAGGTAAGCTTCTGGTGCTCCATAGCAGCTCTATGGATACAGGTGAGCTGAATCAATGTTCCCTTTTTAAAATTTTGACTGAAGTGCCAAAGTTAAACTTAGGCTATTAAGTCTACTTTCAGCTCATGTTCTTCTGGGGGTGTGTGTTAAGATTTACCTCTTTAATGACACCAGGAAAGCAAGAGGACACTATAATGGAGAAAATTCTATGTATAGGACTTTTAGTAAAAATTAAATAAAAAATTGAGGGTTTTATTCTGTTTTTATATATTTATAGCCTATGTAGCTCTGGAGAGAGTGTAGGTCCATTTATAGGACCATATAATATGCAGCAAAGTTGTAAACCACGGAAGAGGACGGGAAGAAACATGGCACAGAGCAAAGCTGGAGTCAGTGGCAGAGTGCTGGTGAGGAGGCTCAGGTTTAGTCTCTCATCTGTCGTAAAACATATTGAGTATTAATATACTTTGCAGTACAAGTGTTTTAAAAATTCTAACAATGGCACATATATATTTCATGTTCATTCTGTTGCAGGAATCTACTTAAACTTTAATTTAATCTTTGTAACAAGTTGATAAGATGGGTAGTAGTGCTATTCAGTTTTATAGAACAGTTATTACTAATGTTGAGACATGAAGACAAATTACTCAGAGGATTCTTTTAAAGACAACACTGTGCTGTATGATAAAGAACCTTCTTGGGATCTAGACGGTGAATACTGCAGTGCATATCACATGTGTTATCTTTTGTATCATCTGTGGATCTGATGGCCCCAGGCCAAGCTCAGAATGATTCTATCAGGTCAATACCACAAAGAGCTATGCTGGCATAGCATCATTTGGGGTGGGTTTTAGAATAGAATATAAAATTTGCAAGCCTTTATAAAATTTAAACAAATGAACAAAAAAGTTACAACTTTTTTTTTTTTTTGGTTTTTCGAGACAGGGTTTCTCTGTGTAGCTTTGCACCTTTCCTGGAGCTCACTTGGTAGCCCAGGCTGGCCTCGAACTCACAGAGATCCTCCTGCCTCTGCCCCCCAAGTGCTGGGATTAAAGGTGTGCGCCACCAACGCCCGGCTAAAAAGTTACAACTTCTAATAGCAACTGGTGACTTGGGGACAGTTTCAAATTTTGAGTTAGGAAGCATAGCCAATGTGCTGCTTGTAAGCCAGGGAGCTTTTGACATGTAAGACTAACTGCTAACTCCCTCATTCTGTAATGATAGTCCTCGTTGGATGAAGTGAGGTATGTCAGTCAGGTGGTGCTGTGCTGCGCTTTGGAAACAAGTCCCTGAAGGGCACTGACTTTGCACCTCCTCCAAGTGCTTTTTCACGTTCATTTAAAGGCTGACATTTCTGATAGCTATTCTCCATTATCCAGTCATGGTCTGTGGCAAGAGATTTCCAAGGTCAGTAGCAGGGAACAGTTTTGGTAGTGGAAACCTACCTACTCTCACATCTCTCAAATGGGAATGGAGAATGGACACATTCCTGCTCATGTTCTGTGGCTAGGCATCCATCAGATAAATACTCACTGAGCACTTCCCATCTATGCCCCACAGAGAATATGGTCTTTCTGTTTCTACTGGGAATTTATCTCCTTCTACCCTTTCTCTTTCTTTTTATTCCTTTGGGCCTTTTATCTCCTGAAACTCTATCTTCCTGGTGCCAAATCACCCCTCCTCAGACAGGTCAGTCTTTACAGTGAGTCTTCTCTGAGAGTAAGTGATGGGGTGGAAGAGAAGGAAAGTACAGAGAAGGTGCATCCTCTTGACCATCACTTCTTGCTTATCTACTGCTAGCTCTCCTTGTGTCTCACAGCCCAGACATGGCTGGAGGTTGCAAATGAGAAAGGAAGTAAAGGGTAGAAGAGAACTAACCCATTTTATTGCTCCTAGGGGATGTTTTCACTTTCTTCTCCACTGACAGCTTTCCCTCTTTCTTTATTTATCAGTCATGCTAGAATACTGTTTGAGTCCATCAGCAGCCGACTTGGATCCCTACAAATGTATACTGTAATGACATTTGCACTTCAAGTTCCATGATGAACACCAAAGACTGTAATGTGGCAGACAGAGTGTGTAATGCAGAAACGAAAGGGAGAGTGAACATGATGAGTGATTCAAAGCGTGAATAGAGAGCTCAGGTTTCTACTCATGTAAAGAGGTGGATCCCAGAATGTACAGCTGGCTTTCTCAGGGCAGGACTGAGTTCTATGTTTGGGGTCTGAAGGTTCTATAGTTGGAATCTGTAATCTCCCCAAAGGCCATGTGTCCAAGGCCTAGTTGGCAGCCTGTGGATGCTATTGGTGGTTGATGCAACCTTCGAGCAGTGGAGTCTAAGGGGAGGAAGTAGGTCATTGAGGTAATTGAGGAGTATCTGGTACCCTGACCCTCCTTCCTTCTGGTATACTTCCAGCTGGACATGTTGAGCAGCTTTTAAAAATATTTATCATTGTTATTTTTTTTCAATCACTCCTACCTGCTGTGATACACTACTTCACCATAGGTCCAGAAACAGTGAGCCTGTCACCATGGAACCTCTGGAGCCATGAGCCCAAATAAATATTTCATTCCTTAAGTTGTGTTCCTTAGGTGTTTTGTCACAGCCATAGAAAGCTGACTAACATGGAAGGTAAACAAACAAACAAGCAAACAAACCACAAATGTAAGAGAGGGGATGCAGAAGTTAGAATTCCCATCCCTCCATCTCTAAGTACCTCTCCCACCCCTTTCCTAAACATTGACTGTCTCATACCTTGCGGTACGAATTCCGATCCCATTCTTCACAGCCTTTACTTACTTCTTTCTTTAGCCCTCTGGTGCCAGCATGGAGTGGAGGTGTAGAATGTCCCTAATTTGGGTCTGTGGCTGCAGAGGTATGTCTGTGTAGGTGGCAACACAAATTAGTATTAGTTTATAATCTCGTATTTTTATAGAAACATAATAGAGTTGGAAAGTACTGTGCTTCTATGTGCTGAGTACATGTTAGGTACCTCATATGTAAATATGCTTGTGTGGTGTATTTGGAGGCTTAATCCTCTCCTCTCACTATTTACATGGAAGGGATGACACAAGGCATGATTAAATCTCAGATCAACTGTTGACCTAAATGATCACTGAGACTCTTTCCAACCCAGAGCTTTTATGATCCTGTTGGAATATTTGCTCTACATTTTAAACAGATGACTCCAAAATGATATCTTTGAGCAAGGAATTGCCTGTGATGTGGCAGACACTGACTCCTTTCATCTCTCTTCATTCTGAAAATTTCATCTCTAATTCATTCTATCATCTTCCCCACTCTTTCTGCATATTAACATAGGAATCTCTCGTAATGTCACATTGCTGGCTTTTTCCATTATACGTAGTTAATGAGTATTCATTCCTTATTTCATGAGGCTAAATAAATATAGATAACTCGAACAGGGCAGAATGTACTGCTCAATGGTTGACAAGGGAATGTTTTATTAATTTGCTTTTAAATCATTGCAATCATGTCCATTCGAATGTCTGATTCTTTTCTCCCAGTAAAATGGGAAATGGTTGTTAAATTTTTTTATGACTCTTGTAAATAAACTGCAGCATCTTAATGGATGTGCAGCCAGAATTAATCTCAAACGGAAATCATCAGTGACATACAAAGAAGATGACGCAAGTTTCCCATAGCATTTTGTCAAGAAGTACATTTTCATGAAGACAGTTTACATTTGCATTCAATTGCTCTTGTGTTCTCTGCTACAGATTTTGATTCTTAAAAAAAAAAGAAAGGAAAAACAAAACCAACTTGTATGCCACTTGGGCATAATAGTGTCAGATAGGATGAGGCTTGCAGAAGCCATTAAAGTCACCTCCTGCTTCCTCCCAGGCATATACGAATTCATCTTGCAATTTCATCCACTCAAGGGCACGAGCTTCTAAATCTCCTCTGGTAACTAATTTGACTATCTGACAACACTGTCGTGATGTTTTCTCTTACAAACAGTGGAACCGAGCCGCTTCCTGTCTTTGTTTTCAAACCTCTAGGAACCAGGTGAACAATCTGTTACAGTTCTTTGTAAAACCATTAGCATTTTACGAAACTCATCAAACCAAAGGTGCCTTTTGTTCTTTTTGTTTGCAATCACTGTCTTTAAAAGGATCCCCTCTCACTTTAACAGATTTTTTTTCAACCAGGGCCAAATTTATTATTCCGCATATTTAGAAAAATATATATATATATTTTTTTTTTGCAAAGAGACGAATGCAAAATAACATGCATTTGAGAACATTCCTGGAGAATCTTAATGGCTGTGATTACAGAGAGGATGAGGAATTGGTCCAGGGCACAAGCAAATAAGAGGGAAAGGGACCAAAGGAGCTAACTGAGCAATCAAATGTATCTCAAGATTCATGTCATTCAGATATTATGGGACTTATGCTAAAAGTGGATTTTGTATGAAAATGAAAGCCACTTGGACTCTGGGCAAAGAGAAGTGTGTGGAGGCAAAAAGCCATACTGCCTACAGCCTGTGGATGAATGACCTATCTCTTCGATGTGCTGAAAGAGGTGCAGGTGCAAGCGGGCTCCCAGGATTCCTTGTAATGAGCTGAATTGATGGTCCTGTGCAAGAGTAGGACAGTTATTAGTAAGTAACGGAGATGGTGGGGTAATGACCTGATCGCTGGCCTATAATCAATCAGGTTGATTTCTGTGTACAGTTCTCCTGGGAGATTATTAGAAGCAATACACAGCTAAGGCCAGCCACTGACTCACTGGGGGCCCATTAGTGGCTTGCAGGGGGCAGGTATTCTATCCCTGTACACGGAGAAATTCTGTTTACTGGGAAAGCAAAGAGAAATGACTGAGAGATCTTTGTCTTTTTCTTGTGGTCTGTCTTCTCAACCCAATACATCTCTGAAGCAAACCTCGTTTAACTGCAAATAACTGGAGAGAAACTAATAGATGGTATAGGATTCATTTATCAAAGGCTTTGATGTAATATATGTCACCAAATGCATAAGTAGACTCCTACTTATATATTAAATATATTTTCAAAGAGGCTCAAAACATGGAGAAATCTGACTTAGATGTTACGTGTAGGTGTGCACCGATCATTTGCCAATGTTTTAAGGAATATTTAAAATGTGATTTTTTTTCCTTCCTGGCCCTGCAGCCTCAGCATTTAATACATTTTACTACCTCATACTTGTGATTTCTTGGTTGTGTTTTCATGTAAAGTTTCTTGTCATAGTTAGGGTTTCTAATGGCTGTGAAGAAACACCATGGCCACTGCAACTCTTATAAAGGAAAACATTTAATTGGAGCTGGCTTACAGTTCACAGGTTAAGTCCATTGTCATCATGGCAGGAAACATGGTGGCATGCAGGCAGACATGGTACTGGAGAGTAGCTAAGAGTTCTTTCTACACCTGGATCAGCAGGCAGCAGGAACAGAGAGAGGTAACACTGGGCTTGGCTTGAGCATTTGAAGCCTCAAAGCCCACCCCCATCGATATACTTCTTCCAACAAGGCCACACCTCTTCATCAAGGCCACACCTCCTAAGGTTGCCAGTCCTATGAGTGTATGGGAGCTATTTTTATTTAAACCACCACAGTTCTGT
Organism: Peromyscus nudipes; assembly: GCA_902168325.1. NCBI lineage: Eukaryota > Metazoa > Chordata > Mammalia > Rodentia > Cricetidae > Peromyscus > Peromyscus nudipes. The sequence continues at coordinate 36,812 of CABHPH010154696.1, forward strand.
ATCCAGTAGGAGGATAACTGAAGGCTAACTTCTTTTTATGGAAATACTTATTTTATTTTTAATTATGTCTATGTCCATGCATGTGTGTATGTGGACATGTGTATGTGAGTGTGAGTGCCTGAGGAGGTCAGGAGAGGATGTCAGATCATCTGGGGTTGGAGTTATAGGTAGTTGTGAGCTACTGGATGTGGGTGCAGAGGGATGAACTTAGGTCTTCTGCAAAAGCAGCAAGTGCTCTTAAATTTTGAGCCGCCTCTCCAGCATGAGGCAAAGTTTATAAATGCTGTTTTCTTTCATGAAGTAAGTCATTTGGTTTCATTATGCTCAATAGAAGTAGCCTGGGCATTTTTAGTGTTGGAATTCCTACCGCCTCTACTCACTTTATAGTGTAGCAATGCTATGATAAGGGATTCAATTGCTTTAACCAGCTCAGCAGCTTGGATCCGGTCGTGTTGTTGGAAGAACTGACCTGCCCATGAGAGCACACAATGTGCTGTATGTGTTCCCTCTGACTAGCAGAGGCAGGAGAGAACCAATTTGTCCTATGAAAGCTGATTTAGTGGGATCAGTACATACACACAAAACAAAGCTTATGACAAAGTCCCGGGGGTAAAAGACCGAGTCCTTAACCGTAGTGAAAGTAGGTTAGTCAGGGCTCACCGTGAAAACAAAATAAACCAAATCGAACCAATGGGACAAAACATCCACAGCTTCCAGAAAGCGGTCCTTTCTCCTCCTCATTGGGGGATTTGTAACTCAGAGGTATTCTTAATTCTTGTATTATCTGGTACTTGGCTGCACCTCCCTCGCCTTCCTTTTCCACAGTTAAATATCAGTAGGTGTGTGCAGAAGCACAAATGACAACTCATCACCCCTTTCTGTCAGAGGACGACACCCCTCTTCAAGGTTATTTGCAAGAGAAGTCGCTGCTGCTAAGTTGTCTACCTTGTCTTTCCAGAAGGGGTCCAGGAGGAATGGAGAAGCAGCGAAGAATGTCCAGATTTAGAACAACACTCTGGGGCCAAGGGTTTCATTTGTTTAACTTCATGCATGACAGGGCTTGGAACTATTTCCGTGCATAATCCTTGTTTAATTTTTTATGTCTTCCATGCACATCCTAACTGTTCCTTTTCAGTGTAAGAATGTAATCCCACCACACACAAGAAAACCCCGACAACCATGAGGTAATGCACTTGCTAATGAGTTACATTCACTCGTTCTGTACAGTATTCTATACTGTGAAATATTACATTGTACTTGATAGAATGGTACAGTGCTGTTAATTTTAAAAATGCAAAAATAAAATTCTTCTTTGAAAGGTCTGTATGTTGAGGATGATGAACTGGAAGCCTGAAGACAGGCTGTCCTGGCTGATGTAGCTGAGCTGCACATCTGGAATGTTTGGGGGGAGATCACAGTGTATCTTCATTAATTCGGTCTGCAGTTACTTGCCAGGAAATCTCACATACATTGGATGGGACAAGCAAGCTGCTCTGAGCACAGAGTGGCAAGGTGGCTGTAATTAGTGATGGCATGCTACATTTTTGAATAATGTAAAGAGAGTGGCTGAGCCTATACAAAGACTCTTGAACCCACCACATCTTTGTTGGCATAAGGCTGCTGTTGTGCTGTGGGCGTCAAGTTGGTACTCAAGTGTAAGGAGTGGGAGAGAAGGAGAAAGAGCCTTTTAAGACAGTATTCAAGGGGAAAGGGAAACCACAGGTGATTCCTCCTCTGTGAGGCTGTCTGCTTTCATCAGGGACGATACATCTCTCCAAAGCCTCTTTTAGCCACTGTAGTGATGTGACTTCATCTGTCTGCCAACTTTACAGGAGAGACCTGAGCAATAAGTGTGTGAACAGAATGGGGGGCTTGTTAATTACTGTGACTTGGTCACTCTGCGGTGGACACCTTCATCAGTGCACCATCTTGTGCCCTGTCTATATGCAGTATGCCCCAGTGTGCATTTGACTGTTGACTTCTAACTGATGTATGAAAATGATGCACTGATGGCCAAAACCTCATCTTCACACTGACTTCTGAGCTTTTCCTCGCAGTGTGCAGTGTGACATTTATGGAGGTGGGTAGTGAGGGTAAGCTTCTACTCCTACTCAGCTATGTGACCATGGATAAAAGAAGCCAGTACCAAAGAGGTGGTTTCAGTTTTGAGGTGGTTTCACTGTTTTTCAACTATCTGATGATGTGGAGGTGTTGTACTACCCTTTAAACTACAGTAACCATATGCTAATGGTAAGCACAGAGACCTAATAAATAAAAAACCTTTTGTGTAGTATACAGTTATGTATAAGAGATAGTCAGCATTTATGTTCTAAATAGCCTCTATGTTAGGTGGTTTCCTGACTGCAGACTTGTGTAAGTGGTCTGCACATAAACTGAACTGAACTGTGATGTTTGATAGCTTAGGTGTGTTAAATACATCTTTGACTTAAGAAGTTTTCAACTTGTGATGGGTGTTTTGGGGCATAACTGTTGTATGTAAGTTGTGCAATGTGTATATGCCGCTGCTGTTTGTCAATGAAATAAAACTAAAAGAAATTCTCAAGTAAGAAGTTGTGTTGTATTGAAACATCAGCTTCAATGAAATAAAACTAAAAGAAATCCTCAAGTAAGAAGTTGTGTTGTATTGAAACATCAGCTAATTTAAAAACAATCAGTCAATCAAACAAAAGAACCATGGCAAGCCTTATCAATTGCACCTCTCTGCAAACATCACAAGAGAGCAGAGCTGAAAGTATGTGAACGGAGTACGGGGTTACCACACTGTGACTTGATCAGTCTGTAGTGGATGCTTGCATCATGCCCTGTAAATGTATGTACAGCACGTCTCTGATGTTTGATGGTTGAGCTTCTAAGAGTTCACAGGAGGATACTGTGACCATTGCCGCTCTACCCTCATGCTTTTTGCTGGTCAGGGCAGCTTGCTGCTCCTGCTAGTGTGGACTAGGTCCTTTGCAATTGCTACAGCTGTTCTATGGCAAGGAGCTGGCCTCCATGACCTCTCCATCCCACTGTATTGTCCCAGACACATCTTGACAATGTTT
>CABHPH010154697.1:0-15000 GCA_902168325.1 Peromyscus nudipes
GTGTAAACAAACCTGCACAGGTACAGATATGCCACAACACACGTATTCACATAAAAAAAGAAAGATGTTACAGACATGATGTCCATGGGCAGACAGAATGGCTCAGCCCCTGGCAGGCAGCTTGGTTTCTAGCCAATGTGTTGAGACCAGTGAATTCTTTCCTCTGTCTCTGTGGTATTCTGTTCTGACTGCCATGGTACTTTGTATGATGCAGGCAAAGAGGGTTTTCTTATATCAAGCCAGACAACAACAACAACGAAATTTAAACCAGGAAAATAAAAATCTGAAAGCGCCCAGACTGTGGCTTCACCTCAACAGGGCTGATTGCTAGCAGGGTCCTCTGAGCCTTAGTTTCCCCATCTGCAGGGTGTGGCTCACGCTGCAGCGCTCTCCCAACTGCCTACTAGAGGGCTGCGTGTAGAGGACAGAGCTTTTGGGGACAGAGGAGGAGGGTCTGCATGTAGTGTGTGTGTGTGTGTGTGTGTGTGTGTGTGTGTGTGTGTGTGTGTGGTGAGTATCTTTGTGTGTGTGCATAATTGTGTGGTTTGTAGTGCGTGTGTCTTTGTGTGTGGTATGTTTGTGTGTGTGTGCATACATGTGTTGTTTGGGGTGTATGTACATGTGTGTGTTTGTGTGTGTGTGTATGTGTGTAGTGAGTATGTTTGTATGTGCATGCATGTGTGGTATGTGTGGTATTGTATGTATGATATGTGTGGGTGTGTGGTATGTTTGTGGGTATATGTGTGAGGGGGTGAATGTCCACATGTGTGTGCAGGAGGATTGTCTGTGCTTGCATGTGGGAGCCAAGAGGAGGCTGCTCAGTGTCCTGCTCTGTCACTCTCCACTGTATTCCTTTGAGATTCTCATTGAATCTGGAGCTAGACTGGTGACCAGTAAGCACCTGCAGCAGGGCCACAAGTATACATGGCCACACTCAGCTTTTATTTCTTGGAATTTGTGTTTAAGAACTTATGCTTGCACAGTGAGGGTTCTTACCAGCTGAGCCATCTGCCCAGCACAGAGAGGGTCTTTTGCATTATATTCTGTATGGGGACTCTAATTCTGCATTTACTGATTGTGGCTGTGAATTTTAAGTCAGTGCCTCCATGGGGAGCCAGACACTGGTGAGAAAGGGTCTGTCCAAAATCCTGTTAAGCCCCACTGACTGTGGGGATAGAGACATAGTCTCTCACTGAACCTGGTAGAGTACTTGCTTTGCATGCAGCATGCACAGAATCCTGTCTTCCATGCCCAACACAAACAAACAAACACATATGAAACTCTCCAGTTACCACTCAGGACTTGTAGCTAGAATGACTTCTGCACTCTAATGCCCTCCAGTAGGAGAAAGCTGGGAAGCAACAGGCCCTGGGTATAGACGGATCTTGTTGTAGGTCTCTGCTCTCTGGCAAGCAGCCTGGTGCTCTGCCTCTGGGGACCTCCCCAGGACCATCCATCAGCAGCACAAAAGCACCCTTGGGTATGCAGGGGAGGAAAAGGAAAAGTGCTTAGTCAGCCCTCCCTGCTCCATGAGCTGACTCAGCATTACCTTTACAGCAAGCTAGAAACTTCCTCCAGTTCCCTAGCCCAACTTCTTCTCCAAGAATGACACCCCTAAGTGTGCTGTTCAGAAAACCTCCATGCCAGCAGCAGGCAAGGAGGCACAGCTAGGTGGGGCTGTGTGAGAAACCAAATTAGATGCAAGTCCTTCTGTTCCACCCAAGAAAGGCGTGTAAAGAAAGACACAGAACCAGACACATACTGCACTAGACAGAGCTTGCCTGGAATAGGAAATGGAGGCAGAGGAAAGCACCAGGGTAAAAAAGAGAACCTTCAGACTATAGTTAACAGAATGATTCCCATTAACATTAGATATGACTCTGAGCTTCCTGGTAGCCAAAGAAAAAAAGAGACTTGTTGTATTATGAAACTTACCATTGGACAGTTGGAAGTTCAGCCATGGGAAAGAGAAAAGATCATGCCTGGTGCTTGTGGATGAGAAGGTGAAGTGAAAGGTAGGGAGAGAGTGGTGATGTGGACAGGTGAACCGTATCAGGGTCATAGATGTTTGGGACTTTGACATCGACTCCAAGACTTGATAGTCGGCCAAGGGCCGTGGGAGCATACAGCAGGTGACAACTAGTGTTTGACAATTCGATCCAACAGACAAATAACTCCCTGATGGGGAGCCTCACCTAGCAAAGCCATGGGGTTACTGGCTGTGGAAACTGGTTGTTTTCTGTCTGTAACTTTCTGGGGTGCCACTGTTATGCCTCCCTAATAAAAACAGCTGTGGGGTTCTTTCCACAGCCCTTTTGTAGTGTGTTTTACATGTCTGGGCACACATTTAGTTGTGGATTTCTGTTTAAGCTGTATAATTCTGATGAACAGAAATATTACCAGAATATTCTTCTTTACTGACACAGGAAAGTAATAGTATTCTCAGTCTCAAAGACAGCTTTTTACACATTTTTCAAAGATGTTAGAGCTAGTTCAAAACAGACTAAACTGCCTCTACAGAATACACACAAAGACTAATTCCCAGGTGTTGTTTATTGCTAAATCAAGGCCAGCCTGTTTACACTGATATAGCTCTTTGAAGTAGCTCCCTTTCTGCCCGTACCCTGACTGCTCAAGGTTCAGCCGATTGTTTAATGTCTGGGACCCCTCACCAACTTAGAGCTATGTGCACGGGTCAATGTGACATTACTAGCCTTAGATAAACTACATGACTTATCTTGTGTTTTGAGAATGGCTAGGGCCCTGAAAATGTAACTTATAATTGTCTGGAGTTTGGCTGTGGAGCAGCAGCGGCGGTGTGGAGAGAGATGGCTGTGTAGAGCTGCTGCAGCATGTGAATGAAGTGTGTGTGTATGCGTGTGTGTGTGTGTGTGTGTGTGTGTGTGTGTGTGTGTGTGTGTGTATGCTGAGTGAGAGATGAAGAAGAAGCAGGAAGAAGAAGAAGCATGAGAGAAGTGTGAAGGAATGAGTGAGTGATTAAAGAATGAGTGAATAGAAGTGTGTGTGTGTGCAAATAAGCATGAGAGAGAGCTGTATGTAAGAGCTGCTCCTATGTAGAACTGTGTAAAGTGCTGTATGCTGAGAGAGTTATGTAAATGAGACGTTTAGCTGTGCCTGTGTGGAGATTTGTAACTGTGTGGAGGCAAGGAAGATGAAGCTGTATAGAAAAGAGATATAGAATAGAAATGTATGTAAAGGATAGATGTGTAGACATGTGAAAGCTATAACTGTGTATAGAGATGTATGGTTATATGTACACAAAGAAAGGCATATAGCTGTATGTATAGAATGTAGCAATGTGGAGATATGTAGCTGTGTAGAGACAAAAGAGTCAGAGACCATTCTCAAGTTGAAGTAAAAGAGAAAGTTAACATCAGAAAGTATGTGTGTGTTTTCTTATTTTACCAGTCAGATAAAAACTTATTTCTAAATACCCTCAGATAGAAAACATCTAGCCCTCACCACCTTCGGAGATTTTCTTGTATTACCCTGGAGGTGACCTTAGAGCAGGCTCTCCAATAGGCCCCTGATAATAGTCATTCAAGAAGACAGAGAAGCTGGAGCTGATGCAAAGACGTGATAGCCATTCAAGAAGTCAGAGAGGCTGGAGGTGATACAAAAACACTAGAAAAGAGTAAGAAATAGAGATGCCTGGAACAGAAGCCACCTCCTCCCCAGAGCGTTCTAGTCCTCTGTTCCTCCCACCCAAACCTCAACCTCTAACTCTGCAGCTGCTTTCATTTGACTCTGTTTCCTGTCCCTGGAAATCTCTGAGCCCTTGGAGTGGTCACATATGTCATCCCATGACCCTGACACTCAGTCCCTTAATGGCAGACTTCATCCCATATCTCTCCTGTGATGCCTGACATTCCACAGAGACAGACATCCATTCCCCATGGTGTTTTTTTCTCAGTTCACACCATCAGGCCTCCACACAACAGGTGCTTCAGAAAAGCTGCTAGGTGAATGAACCTGTGAGGTGACAGGGACTCTCCCAGATAAGTTCAGAGGAGCCAGCCGGGGACTCACCTGCGGCAGGTCCCAGGTTTAACTCTGAGGTCAGGCTCCTAGGACCATATACCCAATTGTACTTGACTCCCACAGAGAGATCTTGGCCCCATCACACCTCAGCAAGTTCAAGGTGGTTCTGGCTGTCCCTCACACTGAGGCCTTGGTGCTCTGAGAGGAGGCTAATATATATGACATGATGGTCTTCCATGTTCTAAAAGGGTGCCAGAAAGAGATCAGGAAACTGATGCCTCATGGGCCCAGTCCCAGAAGACGAAAGGACCGTGGGGGTCTTAGACAGTTCAGCACCTACAAGGCTGGTCACCAAGTCACCAGATTTCCTAAGCACAGCACCAGCCTTTCTCCTGAGCTTATAGCCTTTATCTGATCAATTTTCTAGACTGTGGCAACAGACAGTGGGATTCGAAAGAGATTAAACCTGTTGACTCAGTCTTTGGGTACCACATGGTGAAGGGCTACACACATGCATATTACCCAGGCCCTGGGGACAAAGAGCTATCTATTGCCAGGCTGTATCTATGAAGCTTGCCTGGCTTGCAGGTGCAAATTTGGGAGAGCTGGGGTCCTGGCATTTGAGACTGTTTAGCCTGAGCTCAGCGGGATTGGATGTTAGGCTCTGAGGGTAAAGCTGGTTGTACACATAGCTGGCTTTCTGGGTAGACTGGCTCTAGACCCCATTTGGAATGAATGGGAGTAGGCTGTTGGCACAGTCAAACTGTGAGGCAAGGTGGCATCTAGGCATTGGCTTCTCTATGTTTCTCCATAGTTCCCCAAGCTGGAATTTCTCTCAGGTCATTTACAATTAGGGAGATTTACCACAGAGGCACCTGAAGCCTAGAGAATGCATGCTTGAGGAAAACTAAGCACAGGCACCAATGACATCACCAGGGAACATTCACGGTGCCCATGACATATGCCAGGTGAGTGCAACATTTTTACATTCAGTATCTCCTTAGCCTGGCAAGCCAATCACCATATTCTCCTGTAACGGCGATAAAAGCCAAGCTGCTTATCAGGGTCTAGGAGGCCCCAAGGGACTGAGCTCCCACCTGTCTGTGGAAGTTCCTCTCTTCTCTTTACTGACTGACACCTTCCAAATGCCAGGTCAAGCTTGTTGCTGCCCCAGGACATTTGCACATACTGCTTGCTGCTTCTCTGTCTAGAACCCTTTTCTCCACACCTCTGAATGTCTGTCTATCTAGTCTCATTGTCTGAGGCTAGGTTGGCACACTGTCTGTGTCACAATGTTCCTTGTCCCTTGCAGCACCGTCGCAGTGGCTTGCAGTTCTCTTACTGTGTGTGTTTCTGTGCATATGGTCTGTTTCCTTAGGTATGGTCTATGAAGCAAACACCTGCATTTTCAGATTCCTGACATAGCAATGATGTCTCAGGTACCACAGGCGCATGGCAGTGGCTGAGAAAGTGCTCAGGAATGAATGCCAGGATCCCTGATCTCTCTCCTTAATTGCCAGACTCCACAGCCTCAGCACAGGACCCCTGGCCCTCCAGTAAGTGCACCCATCAGACAGAGTCCCCAGTACAACCACCCTGACATTTGCTGGGAAGGGTGATACCCACTCCATAGCCCAGATTCTGGTCGGTTTTGTAAACACTTCCTGAGAATTACCAAAGCTGGGGGACCTGATTGGGGCTGTGGGGAGCTAATATTTGCTCCCCACATGTGAGGATCAAGCATTGGGCTAACAAAATGCAGGGCTGGCTGTGCTGGTCAGTGATGCTCACTGGGATCTGGAAGCTGTGAGACCTCTGAATGGCTCCTGTGACTCTGGGAGCAGCTGCCTGCTCCTCTGGGCAGTGCAGAAAGGAACATGGAAGGCAAAAGGAGACAAAGCAGGCCATGGGGCCAGAAGACAGAGGTCCACCAAAGGGGCTCTCATTTTCCCTTGCTCAGTGAACTAGAATGAAATATCATCACTCCTTAGGCCTCAGTTTCCCCATATGTAAATGGGGGCAATGTTTGTGCATCTGTTGTAATGTGCTTCTACACAATCAGAAGAAATGCAGGAGCTGGGAGCTGGAGCACACACCTGTGGAACCAGCACTGGGGAGGCTGAGGCAGGAGGGGTCCCTGTTCGAGGCTACACTGGGCTATGTATAACAAGACTCTGTCTCGAACAAACTGAAAGAGAGAGCTACTGTTGTGTCTGGAACAGGCACATGTGTGAGACACCTCCCAAGTCCATTGTGCACTGGACTCCCTGCATGAACATTCCCCGACTGGTTCCAGGGCACGCAGGAGGGCTTGCGTCTTAATTATATTTCCAGATCCCCGGAGCAGAGCAGACAGCTAGGCTAATCAAAGGAGCCCTGGAGTGGAAAATGGAGCCGGGCATGGTGGGCTTTACCTGAAATCCCAGCCCTCAGGAGTTCAGGTTCATACTTGTCTATATAGCCAGTTCAAGGCCAGCCTGGAGTTCATGCAACCCTGTCTCAAAAACAAACACAATAGAATCAAAGTGTCAAGTCTATAAGCCATCTGGAACTTCTTTGTCAAAGTCGTGGAAGTGAATTCTGGCTGTGACACTTGTGGGTTGAGGTCCCTATGCCATTTCTGGGGCAGTTTCCTACACCATCAAATGGGGACAATAACTTGTGTGAATCTTCCCACCCAACCCCACACCCTACTCTTCCATCCACACTCATCATACCCTTCTCCAGGGGATATCTTCAGGTCTTCCTTCACGCTGAGCTTTAGGGAGTTCACAACCTCTGCTCCTGCTTCGGGAACAGTCCTTCCTTCTTTGATTGGCACTATCTTACTCCTCGACTTTCAGCCTTTCCTGGCTGTCTACTTCAGGACCTCCAGCACAGTCGTCCTTGATGGTGTACAACAGCTGTGGCAGCATTCACAGTCAACTGCATACTATTGGCTTCCTATCTGTTTCTTCCACAAACTCTGAGACCATCAGCTTACAGGAAAAGTAGTCCACACTCACTTTGGTCAGAGATGTGTTTCCAGGACCTGGCACAGTACCTGGAACCCAGTAAGAACTCAACAAAGGCTTCATGGAGAATGGAGGCCTTCCTGACATTTCCTCTAATCTGTTTGCATGGAGGTTCCCCAGCAGCCCAGCTGGAAGAAACTGCAAACATGGTACTCCTGAGAACCACCTCCAACTCCTCCTGCCCCATCGGATGGAGCAATAGGGCATGAACCCTGGGCCAACTCCACGGAGTTTCATTCCTGGGTTCCATTATTAAAATGGGGTTAATCACAGCAGGCCTAACTGGTAGAATTATTTTTGACATGGAACAAATTAATACACACATATACATGACGTCTAAAAGACATGTACTTGGCCCCACTTTACCTCCTGCTGCCACTATGCCCTTTATGGATGTGACTGTGCAGTGTACTGAAGGGCTTCTCTCTCTCTCTAATATGTTGGCCCCTCCTCCAGGCAGTGCTCAGTACTGGTGGTCTCTCAGAAGTACCTGGGAGCTTTGAGGTGGCTTGAAGCCACATCCAGACCCCACAACTCCTTCCTCCAGCTGTGGGTCTTAAGTACCCAACGTGCCAACCTCCCTCCATGAATCCACCATGGAACCCACACTGAAGCCCACTGTAAACTCTCCTTGCTCAAACAGCCACAGAGACACTGTCTGCCCACTCTCTGCAGCAGCCTCTTATGGCTTTTATTCCCACAGCTCAGTGACTGACCTTGCTCTTCTATCTTGCCAAACAGTGGCCTTCCCCTGGGAGGGAGGCACTTGGTGACCTCTGGTGATATTCTGGGTTTCATGGCTTGGGAGGAAGATGCTCCCAGAATCTAGTCAGTAGAGAACAGGGATGCTTCTTAAGTTTCTGCTCAATGCAGCACCCACATAGTAACCTAGAGCCAATAGCAAGAGTTCTGAGGCTGAGAGAGGCCCTCCAGCAGAACTATCCTATCTGGGTAGATGAAGAGGAAGGAGTCTTGCTAAAATGGGCAGGGGAAAAGTGAAGGGGGTGTAGGATAACCATGACTGACCACCAACCACAGGCTGAGCAGGCATTCACATATACCAAACAACCTTTACTGTACTTAGAGCAGTATGATGTGCTGTCCCTGAGCTAAGCTCAGAACTTGACTAACCAGACAATTCTAAGTAAGCTGACATTATCTCCCAGGAAGAGTACTGCAAGGTCACATGACTAGGCCAAGGTCAAAATGCTTGGTCACAGCAGATTTAGAATTTTCAGCCCATTTTGTTAGACTTCCAAGTGGAGGCTGTGCCTGTCACAGGGTGAATGATACCTGCTCACACTTCCTGAGCCTTGCCCTCTCTCAGACAGTGCTCTGAAGGCCTTACATAATGGAGCCTGAATTAATTCCCAGTCAACTCTTCAGGCTAGATAACATGCTTGTGGTTAACATAATGCCCATTTTACACCCCGGGAACCCTGAGGCGGGGTGGTGTGCAGTCTCTTGAGGAGTTTTGTGCTGCCTGCCGGGTAGTGAAGACAAGGTTTGAGAGCATGGAGCATCTGTGGGAGAGTCTGTCTCACTCTGACAACACTGAGGAGAAGTGAAAGACTCCACTGCCTCAGCCCTGTGCCAGGCCAAGATCTCCCTCTCTGGCTGCTCTCCCCAGATATCTATCACTCAGGATCTCAGTTTACACTTCACTGCTCTGAAACATTCGGGCTAAACTCCCGCCTGGTTTTTTTCATCACAGGTCACCATTCATAATGAGCTAATCACATGTGCAAGGGTTTGACAAGCATCAGGGTCTCCTCTTTTGACTCTATACTGTGTGGACAGGGACTCTGTACAGTGCCGTCCTCTTAGGATTCTGGCATTATGCCTGGCACCAAGTAAGTGCTCAATAAAACTTCCAGCTGAGGGCTGGAGAGACGGCTCAGTTGGTGAAGTATCTGTTGTGTTAGTGTGAGGACATGAGTTCAGCCTCCAGAACCCACATAAAAAGCCAGGCACGGTGGTGCTTGTTTGCAGTCCCAGATTCGGAAGCAGAAGCAGCAGATCCCTGGAGCCTGTTGGCTGGCCAGCCTAACCTAATTGCTGACTCCATGACCCAGTGAGAGACCCTGTCTCAAAAAATAAGATGGATGGTCTCTGAGGAGTGACACTGGAGGCTGACCTCTGGCCTCCACACACATGCCCACACAGCCAGACACAAAGATTGCTGTTCAAGGCATGAAGAAAGAGATCTGGGGCCAGAACAACAGCTGCTCCTCATCTGCCCCATTTCCCCATCTCCAGAGAGGTACAGCACTATCAACAGATCTCCATCCAAATGCCCCTACATTCTCTGGCACAGGAAGCCACAAACCAACCCCAATGCTGTCACCCTGTCACAGTTGCCCATCTAAATCGCTCTCCATCAGCACCGCTTGAGTTCCTGACTTGCTGTGCCATCCGTCTGCAGAAGGGAGAAGGGCTGTGTTTGCTGGGGCAGCCATGGAGGACAGGCCTTTCTTCCTGCTGTATTTAAGCTGCTGCTAATCACGGAGATTAGACTAAAACAATTACAACAGCTAATTAAAGAACAATGCGGGTTTTGGCATCTTCGCGCAGACGGCACCATTGGGAATTCCTAACTCGGGCAAAGCAGGGATAATTAAAACCCCAGCTCGACTCTCCCCACTCCGGCAGCTGGATCACACTGATTAAACTGCAAATAAAACACACGAAACCAACACTTTGTAGTCGATCCAATTTCACTTAAAAGGGCTTTTAACTGATTCATAAACAGAGAAGCCATAAACAGCAAATTATTTAACTGAAGCCAGTTATTTCATCATCGCCATTTGCTGATCCCCTGCACTGGACCAGCACAAGTGGCCCAGGGGACCCCGGGCTGGCAGAGCCTCAGGAATCACCCAGGCCTTAGTTAGCACCACTCACTTCCATACACTGGTGACAGACCTCACCCCCACGCCATTCCTTCCTTGGCGATTTTTGTCCCATTGAAAGAAAGGTAGGGTATTGTATATATCCCTGAATGTACCTGAGTCTACCTGGAGTCAAGCCTTGAAGAGAGGTTAAGAATACGTGAATGCAGAGAGCTCTAAATCATAGCTACACTGAAAAAAATAATATCAACCTGAAATCATTCAGAGAGGGTCAAGTTCAGATTAAACAAAGCAAGTGCTATCTATTAAAGTAAGGAAAAGACATGCTCTAAGATATGGGATGACTGGCTACAACAGCTAGGTATCAAAGGTAACATTTGGACAGAAATGTTGTAATTTCATCCTGGTCCTGCTCACATGGCTTCTCTGTGTGCACCAACAAGCATGGCTATCCGGTTGGCTACCTCTTCCAACCAGGAGATTAAGGGGAGGAACAAAAATAATGAATCATCAGGAAAAGAAGAGCAGAACACCTATATGTAGCATTATGTGGACTGAACAGGTTATATTTAGGGAACACATATGTATATACATATATGCATGCAGTAATAATTATTGAAGAAAATAGGCCATGAATTTGAAGGAAAATATATATAAGTACACACACACACACAGACCCACACCCACCCACACCCACCCACACCTACCCGTGTGTGTGTGTGTGTGTGTGTGTATGTGTGTGTGTGTGTGTGTGTGTATGTGTGTGTGTATGTGTGTGTGTGTGTGTGTGTGTGCAAGAGCAATTAATACAAAAAAGTGACCATGAATTTGAAGGAGAGTGGGGAGGATTATATGGGAAGGTTTGGAGAAAGGAAATGGAAGGGAACAATGTTATAATTAAATTAAAATTTCAAAAAAATAGTATATCCATATATACTGAGATGGCTAAGCAGCTGTTTAAAAATATATGAGTTTGAAATTCAAAAAAAAGTGTGAAAAAAAAACCCAAATAAACTAAGTGTGGTAGTATGTGCTCAAAAACCTCAGCACTTGGAAAGCCAGGGCAAGGGGATTGCAACGACTTTTAGGTAAGTCTGGGCTACATAATGAGACCCTGTCTCAAAATATCAAAGAGATATGTTGATGTGTTTCTGAGACTTGCCAGGTTCAGTTCTCCAAAAGCTACTAAAGACTCCACCTCAAACTTCCAAGCTGATCTCAGTGTCTACAGACACTGTGTGAAGGGCGTGCTCGACAGATCACACTGGCAAGGGCCCTTCAATAAGGAAGCTCTCACAGTCATAGGAAAAAAAGTCACCAGACTCCACGCACAGATGGTCCCCCCCACACACAATGACTTAAGTTTTTGTCATGTTTGTGAAGCACACAAGCGACACAAACCTTTCAGAAACCTTGTGTGAAACTTTACATTTTGAGTGTTTTCAGGGGCTGGCAGCCTACAGCCTCTGCTTCCTTTCCACACCATCAGCCACCCTTCCCATAAGCACAGTTATGACCTGACCAGAAGGGTGAACTAAGCTGGACTGTGCAAGACCTAAGGTGGATTCAGTGAACTTTCAACTTATGATACTTTTCAATCTACAGTAGATGTTTGGGTATGTGAATCAAGGAAAAATTCTACTCTATTTAATATCCACAAACCTGATGCAAAGAATAAAGTCTTCCAAATGCCACTGAACCAGAAGGAAATACACTCAAAATTCCATCTCAAGATCATAAATTGACTTAGTTGTCCTGTTTTCCTTTTTTTAAAGCTCTTTTATGGAATATTAATTAAAAATATTACATTTATTTAGTTGTGTGTAGAGGTAGGTAAACACACGTGGTGAATGTATATAGGCACAACTCGAAGAATAGGCTCCCTTCTACCACCATGTGAGTCCTGGGCACTGAACTCAGGTATTCAGGTTTGGTGGCAAGACCCTCAACTTTGTGAGCCATCTAGATGACAAAACACAGATTTTTTTTTAAATACTCACATAAAAGAAAGTGATCATAAAGAAATATTCTTTCTATGAAAGCAAACAAGTTGCTTTATCATAACAGAATTCAAAGTCATTTATAATTATTTATTAATAAAGAACATTATTTATTTATAATTGTTTACTAAAGGGTTTGATTAAAGTTATATAGCTGTATGCAGACACAAGATGTAATTTTATCCAAGCAAGAAATATGACACTGGGGCTTGTGAGATAGCTTGAGGGATAAAAGTTCTTCCTGCACAACTCGATGACATGAGTTTGATCCACCATGTTAGAAAGCCAGGAGGGGTGGCTCACATCTAGCATTCTTAAATGAGGTGGGAGGCAGAGACAAGAGTATCTGCCTGAAGCTCACTTAGGCAGCACTGTAGCAGAAATAAGAGACACCCTGTCTTAGTTAGGATTTTATATTGCTGTGAAGAAACACCCTGAGCAGCCCAACTCTTATAGAGAAAAACATTTAACTGGGGCTGGTTTACGGTTTCAGAGGTTTAGTCCATTATTATCATGGCAGGAAGCATGGTGGCATGCAGGCAGACATGGTGCTAGAGAAGTAGTTGAGAGTTCTACATCTGGATCAGCAGGCAGCAGAAAGAACAAGTAAACCACTGGGCCTGACTTGGGCTTCTGAATCCTCAAAGCCCACCTCCTAGTGACAGACTTCCTCCAGCAAGGCCACACCTCCTGATAGTGCCACTCCCTATGATCCGATGGGGGCCATTTTTTATTCAAACCACCAAGGACCCTATCTCACTATGGTGAAAAAAGAGAACCAGCTTCCAGAAGTTGTCCTCTGACCTCTACACATTAGGTGTGTCACAGGAATGCACAAACACTCTCCCACGTGCAACACAAATAAATCTTAAAGAAACTGAGAGAGCAAGAGTGGGGGTGAGAGTGGGAGCGAGCAGGGGCCGAGGCTTGCCAAGACTGTGATTTCAAGGAATATTTTTGTGGTTTGGTTCAACATCAGATGGCCAATATTTAACCCTTTGTGGCAAGAATCTCATGGTTTGGCCAATATCATCACGAGTGGAAGTTCAAAATTTCCACACGAATAACTCCAGAGTGACTATGTCAAAATATACGTCCATGGAAAAGGCGGTGGGGGGGGGGAATATGTAACAAACTGGTCACTTTTTGTCTTCCTTGGTCATCTCCCAACTTTCCAATCACGGGAATGCACTGTTTTATGAGTGGAAAATATTCCATTCAGATGTGGAATTTGGGTAAGTTGCTTAGTGCTTTTGAGGCTCTGAGCCTCATGCTTTTTGCACAAATGTGGTAAATTCCATCAGTAAGGCCACTCCCAAATATTACAGATATAACTGGTTAATTTATCTGTGGACATCTGTCTTAGAGGGACAAAGAAGGCAAGCTTAAATTCATAGGTATTAATCATTGAATTCAGGTGTCATCAAAGCATGAATTAGAAATGACCAGTTATGTCTCAAGCAAGAAGCCTCCCTCTGACCAGGAGGGATCCAAACAACTCTTTCCTCATCATCTGAATCTGCATCCACGTCATGTTTGTCTTTTTTGTTTTCTTCTTGTTCTATTTTACTAGAGACAGGGTCTTCCTATAGAGCCCAGGATGGCTCAGAACTCACTGTAGCCCAGGCTAGCCTTGAACTCATCAATCCCCTTTCTCTGCCTCTCAAGTGATAAGGTTGTGGGTGTCATTTAGGATTAGCTTCATTAGAAGACTATCTTTCATTTTATAAGTGAGAGAACTTGGCCAAGGTCTCAGGATGATGGACAGAGCCATGATGCCCGTAACAGAGGAGAAGGACTGTTCTTTTGGATTATCTCACAGCTATGTAAAATGAAAACACTGTTAACACAGAGTTAACAACACTGTTTGTTATGGGTGGAGTTAAACATCTTGTAACAGGGTAGGTCTCATTTTAAGAGTTTTAGAACCAAAATAAAAAAGGAGAAACAGCAGCAAACATGTGGAGGTGACAGATATTACTCTCATTGTGGTGACATCACATAGGTTGTGAATGCTACCGAACCTTCAGATTGCATCCATTAAACACAGACAGCTTTTGGATGTCAGTTTTACTCTGATAAAGCAGGAAGCAAGCAAACATGCAAGGTATGTTGGTGCACACCAGTCATCCCTGCACTCAGGAGGCTGGGGCAGGAGGTTTGTCATGAGTTCAGGGACTACCTGGGCTACATAGTGAGTTCTAGGCTGTGCTGTGCTACAGATAACTGAAAACCAAAGAATAAAATACCACCACCAAAGAAAAACACAAGAAAAGAGAACAAATCCTGGAAACCTAGTGTTTATAGGGTGAGTGAGTTCTGGTATGCACACTGACTGCCAGAATTCGCTAATTCACTTGATCACAGCAGTCGTTAGACAGCACACAAGCAATCAGCTTGTGCTAGATACCTTTAATACATTCAATTTTATTTGTGCACCAAATATTTTCATTAAAACCCCCAATGTTTAAGAGTCAAGTGTGCACTTTTAAAAAGAATTATTCAAAGTAGATGAAACAGCTGTGCACAAATACAGTTAGTTAACCATATACGGCTAGACCAATTTGAAAGGAACAGTTGCCTTTTCATTCCTGATTATGATCAGATTCTATTTTAACACAAATCTCCAACTATAAAATTGCACTTGGACTTCACAGGCAAGTCTGTTTTTTCTCTCAAGTCTTAAATTCCATTCTGGCGAGCCAGAGGATTCCACTGACCTGCTCACATCTGAGATCTAGATCAAAGCAGCTGGCTGCCAGCTCTGGCTCTGGCCACAGACACCCAGGGCTGAGGTCAGAGGCTGGCAACCTGTGAGGCTCTTGCTGCACTCAGAATATGCTGGACAGACTTGCTCTTTCCTTGGCTATCAGTAATCTGAGCTTGGAGACAACAGGGTGGTGGTGCGGGGAGTTTCTGATTTACACGGGGCAGGTAGCAGAACAAGAGACAGGCTGTTCTGCTAGAGCCCATGTCCTCTGTATGTTGCTGATGAACTGGGTCCTCTCTGGGGTGGAGGGGCAGGGCTGAGTCCACACCACGATCAGTACCATTGAAAAGATCTCAAGATAACGGAGGTGAGAAATGGAAGAAGGGGAAATGGATCACAAGGCAGACAGGAGGATGAGAATG
>CABHPH010154697.1:17500-20000 GCA_902168325.1 Peromyscus nudipes
GGCTGAGGACGGCCAGATGTAGGCTTTGGCTTGAGGGCTTTGGTCTGCTTGGCTGACACATCTGCTTCCCAGCCATGGCTGGTTTCGATTTGGTTTGTGGTTGCGTTTTTACTTTTTGAAGGAGTAGAGGCTGAAGCTGCCCTCTGGGATGAAGAAAGCTCTCTCTATGTGTTCACATATGTGTTCATGCATGTGTGTACCTGGGTGTACATGTTTATGTGTATGTATGTGTAATATATGCCTGTGTGTGTGTGTGTGTGTGTGTGTGTGTGTGTGTGTGTGTGTATCTGGGGCCACTGATTCATATACACATTGACCCACATGGTAGGTGTTACAGTTTTATTGACAGGCATAAGATCCAATAGGCCAGTTATTAATGCATAGCACAGCTGGACCCAAGCCCACATACTATTCTCCTATCTACTCTTCCCCACCATACTGTGGACTAAGCTGACAGTCTATGTACTGTGATATACAGACACAGGCAGTGAAACAGGACAGACCCAGGTGGGCCTCGTGCAAACTTCTCTGTCCATTTTGCTTCCTGGCTAAGGGCCCCTCACCAAACAGTTCTGATCACAGGGATCAGTGCAGGGCTTGGCAGTGACTCAGTGTTGGGCTTCCATCCCCTAACAGCAACAGGATTGTTCAGACAAGACAATCACACCCTCCGGTGGGAACCAATGGGATGGCCTTGGCTTTGTGCTGCAGAGCAGCCTGTGGGCCCATGCATCTAAAAGCTCAGTTCATTTCACTTCTAGATGTTGATAGTGGCATGCCCTTTCCTAGTGAGTCCATACAACCAGAGAGCCTTTCCTGGCAGGTTGCCCTACCTTTAGTGGGATGCTGGCTGGCTTCATCTGGGCCAGAGGAGATGAACTAAAGGCACAAGACTGCCTCCAGAAAGAGATGGTTAAACCAGCAAGCTACTTCAGAGACCCAATCACAAAGGCTCACCCCACAGGGCAAATATTCTGGAATCTAGAAGCAACAGGGGCTTGGGAGGCTGGGATCTAGGTACTTAGGACTTAAGTTCATTTCAGATCAGTCAGACTTGTGTGCCTACAATTTACACCCTTGACAGTCATGTGCCTGCTGGCAAGTACTCTGAATTCTTTAGCTCTCCATTCCCACACAGACCCTAGCAGAAGGTGTAGGGAGAGCACATGTGTACAGCATTGAGAGCTAAGCATGAATGCATCCAGAAGAGGGGGCATTTCACATAAGTGGACACAAGCTGGATTAACTAAACTCAACTAACCAGAACCACCCACAAAGGGAGTCCTTTCTGTGTCCTCTCAGAAGACTTCAAGACAAAGAGTTGAGAAAAATTGCAATTTACAAAAAGAAAAGGAAAAATCTTCCTGGTTGTCTTTCCATTTGAGTCCAGATCCAGCCTGCTCTCCCTCACCACCCTGAGAGCCACATGAACGACCTCAAATGCCCTAGCAGCCACATCGTAAAAAAAGAAGTGAAAGCAATGGGAGAAACTGACTCAATTAAGCTATTTTATTAAACCCATATTTCTAAAATATTATCATGTGCATAACTAATAGGAAAACGTCTGAGAGCTAAAGCATGTTAAGTAGTGAGATATTTTGAATTCTCTTTGGCATATGTACAAGTTCATGTGTGTATATCTGTGTATCTTTGGCACATGCAGCCAGAGAGCAATGTCAGTTGGCTTCCTCAATTGCTCTCCATCTCCCCTAGCTTCGAATGTTTTGTGACAGCAGCATGAGACGGGGTGCTACAAGAACTTGGTCACCAGTTAGCAGTCCTTTGCTAAGCATCATCTCCCACAGGTACACCTTGATGGATGAGCTGAGTCTGGGCTCCAGTGGGCTTAAGGCTACAGCAGTGATTTCCAAAGCCTCTGTCAGCAGACAAGTGGCTGCAGTGGGAGCTGTATTGTGATTTTCATCTCAACCTATCTGTCTCTGACTGCACGAGGTAAGCACTATCCCCATCCTCCATTTGAGTGATCTCACATGTTAGAGCCAAGAGGGGAGTGGGATCCAGAGACTTCTCCACGGAGGTCTTCTTTTGTACTAACAACCTACTGTGCCACCTACAAAGACCTTCCCCTGAGAGGTGTATGCTGTATGGCGAGGGGGCGGGGGCCCTGTCTGCTGGCTGCCTGGAATAAGGGATAACTGATATATGGGCAGACATTATCAAGCCTATTTTGCTAGTGAGGAAACTGACTCAGAAAAAGAGAGAAATTTCTCTCTTGATACATTGGGGATTCTAGAAGGAGGAGGCCAGCAAGAAAGAGAACCACCTTCCCCATGTTACGTCACCCATCTGCTCTTTTCCACCTTCTTCTATGCATGGCCCGGAGACTCTTTTCTTTTCTAGTGTTCTCCGGCCAGTCCATTGGTATGTCTACTTTGGTGAATTTGTTTTAAAGAGAAACATTACCCATATGTTGGAGGGAAAACTAGTCTCATTTGCCATAAATGGGATGTAACTAGGAAAATACGCACAGAGCTCTTAA
>CABHPH010154697.1:21547-46357 GCA_902168325.1 Peromyscus nudipes
AGAGAGAGAGAGAGAGAGAGAGAGAGAGAGAGAGAGAGAGAGAGAGAAGGGGTAGGTCAAGGTCTGACCCTCTAGACCCACGTGATCTTGACAACCTCCCAGCACATCACAAAGACTCATGTCTCCAAGGACCCTTCCTTCCTCACTCTGGACCTGTCCACTATTGACCTATTTCCCAACTCAGATTTCTAGTACTACTGCACATGTCAAAATTCTTGCCTATCCTATCTACCCCTCCCCACCTCTCTCTGAGATAATATTGCCCAGGCTGGCCTTGAACTCACTATGTAGATGAGAGCAGCTTTGAACTTCTGATCCTTTTGTCCCTTTGCTCCAACATTTTGGCTTTCAGGCAAGAACCACTCCATGTGGTTTTATCCAGTGTCAGAGATTAAATGCAGAGCTTCATGCATAATTGGCAAGCACTCTACCTACAATCTGTTTTAATGCCCCTTCAATATGTCCCTTCCTCTCCTTTTTCAACATCCCTTTCACCCATCATTATAGCTCTTCTGAATGTCCTCTTTAGGTCCCTTCCACTTCTAAACTCACCTCTATAACACATTCCCACACAGCAGCAGAGGATCTCAAATTGATCTCCTAGTGATCAATTCTGTTCAGACACCTTCAGTGGCTCCATATCACCTATAGGAGGATTTGGGCTTTCTTGATAGGGTCTTTAGGACCTGGGCCTTTCCCTCCTGCATTGACCACTTCACCTGATAATCCCTGATCCTTGCCCTGTGCTTCCTAGCTGTTATTATCTCTTGTAATTTCCTGTTCATGCTCACATTCCACCTCTGTTTTCTCAGGAACAGCTTTGTCTATATGGAAGGATATGCTCTGACCCGGGCCTCATTCTCACTCACCCTTTGGAAGACATTATAAACAGCTGCTTCCCTAGGGAGCTGGCCCATGGGTGTTATGTTGGGGGTGTTAGATACTATCACAAAATGGATAAGAGTCCACAGATAGAAACATCAACGGGCCCTTTCCATAGGCTGGACTATAGCTAGCTGAGTGGCCGAGCATTTTCCTTGCCTGCTCAAAGGGGCCAGGTTCCATTCTCCACATGGAAAAAGTCTACATATCTTATAAAGATTCGGCTATACACAGAAAAGAAAACTAGGGGAGAGTGAGATGGCTCAGTGGGTAAAAGAGTTTGCTGCCCAATGACGGAAGCCTGACAACTTGAGTCTGAACATTGCAATCCACATAAAGGTGGAAGAAGAGAACCAATCTTACGGGGTTGTCCTCTGGCCTCCACACATGTGCTCTGGCACACACCCCAATACCAATAATAATAATAACAATAATAATATTTTTAAAAGAAAAAGGGAGTGATGGAGAAAGCTCAGTGCAATAGCCCTGCACACGGCCTCTCTGTGGGGGACTTCCCTGTCACGTTTGCACTAATATGTCTCCCTATCCAGCCCCAGGGCCTGTCCAGGAAGCTGTGGTCTTAGGAGTTTATGTAGAGAAAATGTAGGGATCATTGAACTTGTACTTAAACCGGCAATTATTTTTGCTAATTCTGATTAAGATGCATCGGGTCCTTCACTTATAAATGTAACTGCAAAGGCATTGCCAGTACCCTAGACCTCTGATCAAGCTGCCAACATGTTCATGTCACACTACCTGATAGCAGATGTCTCAGGTTACTGTTTCCTCCTCTTACCCCTCTAACTGACAGTAGTTAATGCATCTGCTGCCAAATCTAGTTAGCGAGCAACGCTAAAACGCAAGCAAGCACAGGAGCACCTGCAGACCGCTGGCTTTACGTATATTCTGGAGCTGTATTCGGTACACATGTGTTCCTTGGTCTTACTACGCATATTTAGACATGGGGTGACATAGGTTCCTGCAGATGCCAAAGGGATCCTTGAGAGAACAGAAGGAGCAATAACCTCCTCTAAACTATGGGCTCATTGGTGATGAAGTATGGGTTTCCTGCATATCTTAATCCTAGTACCTAAAGCACTGATCGGTGCATGCTACGGATTTCCAAAGAGTGAACTGAGGTGGTCTAACTACCTAGCTGAGGAGGAGTCTATCTGTGTATCTACATAGCCATCATGTGTTTATCATCTATCTGCATATCATCTATCATCTATCTATCTATCTATCTATCTATCTATCTATCTATCATCTATCTACCATCTATCATGTCTGTCATCTAGCATTCCATCACCCAATCTATCATCTAAGTATCTATATATCACTCTGTGATCCTTCCTTCCACACAGTCTTCTATTCATCCATTATTTACAATAATACCTATCCATTCACTATCCATCCATCCATTACTTTATAATTCAGCTATCTACCATCCAACATCCATATCTCCTACTATCCATCCATCCACCATTCATCTATCCATCCATTACTCTATCATTCATTCTGTTCTCCATCCGTCTATTCACTAACCATATACCTTTTGTCTCATCCAATTCACAGTTCTATCACCACCTCTATAGTCAAATTGTTGGCCTGGCTCAGCAGTTCATTTGGGTCCTTGGTCAAGGGAGAATGCAACTCATTGTGGATAGGTGGCATTATTTTCTTATGTGGCCTTGGGCATGCCTTTTCACATGCCTGTGGCTTTGTCTTCCAGAGGCTTAGCATAGAGCTTTGTCTTCAGCTGCCATACCACAGGCTGGGCCATGAGCCAGGCATAGCCCTGAGCCTGTGCTCAGACCATTGACTCCCCAAAGAATTCATTGATTTCTTGCTTTTAAAATATCACAGAGTGGTTGAGCCTCAAAGGACAGTCCCAGCTACTACTAAATCTACCCGCTGTGCCTTGGTGGCTGAGTTCTGCTGAGAACCAAAGCTTGCTCTCTCCTCAGTTTTCTTCTTTTTCTTTACAAGCTGGATGACAGCCACACTATCTCACGGAGGTTTCTGGAACCTTCTTAGCAAAGAGATTGTGTGAGTTTACCCCTGTGAGGAACTTAGCATGGTGGCCTGCACATAGTTAAGTGCTCAAACAGTCTCAGGGCCATTACTTGCTTCCTTTGCTTTAAGGGGGCAGAGAATCCAAGCGGGACTTGGAACCCTGGAAAGGAAGCAAGGAACCAGCAAATACCTGTTTTGGCGAATGCTTCAATCCCTTACCCTAGTATTGTCAAGAAAAGCACACATTAACAATTGCTCATGCTTTTGAAATAGAAAACAGGAAATCACTTAAGTGCTCACAGATCTGAGGGAGCCTCATGCAGGACAAGTCAGTTTCCCTTAACATCATTTAAAACATGCGCCCTCTGGGCTGGTGAAATCTGGTCACTTACGCTGCGGATGTAAGAATGACTAACAGCTGTGTAGAAAACAGGAAAATGAAAAGGAGCCACCTACATATCTAACAATAGGAAATCAACTCACCAACGAAGGGACAGCTCACATATTCAACTAGTATTTATCCAGCAGTTTCTATGTAACAGATACTAAGCCAGGTGCTAGAAACAGGGTTGGACAAAATAGAAATCTAATAATCAGGAAGATTAATATGGGTGGATATGAGATGAGGATTGAGAGACAGGAAGTACACGTCATTATACAATATGACTCATTAGATTCTATTTCGTGGAAACAAACAAATGCCTATGGCCAAACACACACACACACACACACACACACACACACACACACCACAGATGCACATGCACCAAAGGACATATGATAGCCATGAGCAGCAGTTACCTGAGGAATGGAGCAAGGGTCTGGGGATTTCACTTCCCTTGATATGCTTTCATATGGTCTTTATTTTGTCTTGTTTCACCAGGCACTTGCATTGCATCCATACACCGTCCAGTGGGTTCTACTCTCAGATCATATGGACAATGCAACAACTCTCTTGGCTTCGGTTAACACTGGTCCAAACCACTATGGCATCCCTGTGGCTCTTGCCACAGCCTCCATTCTTGACCACTACAGATCATTTGCAGCAGGGAGCCACCAATTCCAGGGCTTCCCAGTGGAGAGTGGAAGCAAACTCATTTCTAAATTCAACAGCATTCTACTGACCTAAACCTCTCTCTGCTCTAGCTTCTCCACACCAAGAGTACCCTACCGCTGGGCGGTGGTGGTACACACCTTTTTTTTTTTTAATAGTAAAATATTTTCTCTGTAGAAAATAGTATAAATGAGAACATTTCCCAATAAGCCCTTTTAAGCCAAATAATAGCTGGATTATACATATAAATATTGATTAGTTTCTGGGATACAGAAGAAACCTATCTTCATCTGTTCAGAGAGCTATGTTTCACTTAAGTTGTGTAAGTGAGCACACCTTTAATCCCAGCACTCAGGAGGCAGAGCCAGGCAGATCTCTGTGAGTTCGATGCCAGCCTGGTCTACAGAGTGAGATCCAGGACAGGCACCAAAACTACATGGACAAACCCTGTCACAAAAAAAAAAAAGAGTACCCTACCTCAGGACTCTGCACCAACTGCCCCCATTCATGCGGTCACTTGCTCTCTGTTCAAATGTTGCTACGTGGAATTGTCCTGTCACATTAAAGGGGGACCCTTACCCAGACTCAGCTGACTTGTCCACAGCCTTCTGCCTGACTTACTTTCCATAGCACTTGTCCTATCTGACGTACCCACAATTCTCATTAACTGTCCTTCAGTGTGTGAGCTCAGGAGTCAGGACCAGTGTCAATTTCGCTGCTTTGACTCCAGACTCTGAAAACAGTGTCTTGGGCACAGTAGATGCTCAATAAGTATTCAATGCATTAAGAGTGTGATAATGATATAGCCACACAGTATAGCACCGATGACTGCAACCATGAAATCCAAATTGAGAAAGGAACCCACAAGTCCCCAAAGGAGTATTTGCAAAAATAGAAAATAAAAGCAAACCACATTTGCAGCCAACCCAGCTACCCTCAGAAAACACCCTGGGAGGAACACCCAGAGGCTGCCAGGACCTACAGTGGCCCGTTGTCCTAAGCTGATGCCTTATACACAGGCTTCTTTCAGCAAATCCAGGGATTGATGCCAGTGAGGTCTGAACACATCCTAGTGTAGGGTCCCAAAGCCACAGACTATTTCTGGCAGTGTCAGGGGGAGCCCACACCCTCCTGAGACCACCTAGCCAAACAGATCTGAAACCCCAGTCAATGTCATCGCTGTTGTTGTGTTTGGGATTTAACTTGACACCTCCTATAGAATAGATACCTGGACTGGGAGGTCCCGCTTCCCCAAGCTGGAGCCCTTCACTGTGGTATAAAGACCTGTGACCACGTCTTGCTATTTTATAAATGTACAGAACAGTAGAAGCATTTTGCTTGGCAAATAAGTGCAGCAAAGGGAGACGCTTGGTGATGTGTCTAAAACAAGTTTATATGAGGTCATTTAGGAGCAAACACTGGCCGCCTGACCAGTGGCTTCACCAGCATAGAACCAGTAGAGTCATAGCTCATGGATTTTAGTCTTTTCACACACTCCTTGTTTTGGCAGGTAGTGCTCAGCCAGGGATGATTTGTCCCTCAGGAACATGTGGCTAAGTCTGAAGCCATTCTTAACGGTCAGATTGTAAGGGTGTGTCACTCCAGTTAGTGGGTAAGCCGGGATGCTGCTGAATGTCTTACAGTGCAGAGGGCAGTGGAGAATGAACCTTTCTACAATGTCAGGGGACCACGGTTGAGCAGCCATGGATGAGACAAGGGGGAATCAGGGCAGACCTGGAGCCCAAGTGCACAGTGCAGCTGCAGGCAAAAGAGCAGAAAAGTGGGGTTAAGAGCAGGTCACCTGGTAGAGTGCTTGCCCCGTAGGCACAAAGTTCTATGTTCTGTCCCTTTGTCAAAATGCAATAAATAGTTCATTTAAATAAGTTAAATGGACCATGTTGGTCCAGCCTCCACCTGCGAGTTGCTGAGCTGGATCTCAGTAGCAGCCATCTCATGAAGGTGAGTAGTTGTGACCTGATCCATTGCCTGCCTATGTCTGGACACGTTCTGCCAGATGAGGTGATAGGAGGGCAGCAGGGAGCCCAGTGGGGACTGTGAGGGGACTGTACACAAAGGGGTACGTAGAGGTTCATTGCCGTTCATCCACCACCACCACCTCCCCTCCACATGGCCTAAGGACAGATAGAACCCATATGCAGTCAGAGGAGGCCTGGAGAATCACTTTGAACAACGACCATGACATGAGAAGGTGCCTCCTGGCCCATCACTGGTGCCTATTGGTATTTGGAGCAGTCCCTGGATCCTGCCAGCCAGCATCTCAGAGCCCTTTAGAGCATCTGAGGTTCTTTCTTCCAGCATCGAGCGGGCTCTGGGAATGTTCCTCAGCCCCACCCATCTGTCACACAGGCTAGCAACTCATTTCAGTTCCCCCCTTTTCAGTCTCTGCCCTCACCCACGAACAGCAAAGCAAGAGCTACTATGCCTCTCAGAAAACAGACCTGGGGTCATAATTAATAAAATATTCCTTTTCCGAAAGACTGCGGCCACAGGAAGGACTGCTATGTGCCAGAAAAATGGCTGGGACCCTCCCAAGAGCTCTCAAGGCCACAGAGAGAGGTGGTGGTGGCACTTCTATGAAATCAGACTTGAGTGCCAGGGCAGTTAACGTTTCCTGAAGTGTGACAGAAAACAGGAAAAGAATGGTTTTCATGGTCTTTGCTTGCTAGAAGAAATGACCTCCTTCCAGTGTGTCTGTCTGTCTGCTATGGATCCAAAGGAAGAACCTGAATGCTTAGATCTTACCCAGACCTGAGAGGCCTTAGTCTCTCCTGGAAAGAGAAGCTCTGGGATTAGGGCAGACAGAAGGACTTGAGACCGTGGCAGGACCCAGAGCTATTGTCCTATGTCCCAGGCATCACTTCTCACATGCTTGAGTCCTCAATTTTTTTTTTTTTTTTTGGTTTTTCGAGACAGGGTTTCTCTGTGTAGCTTTGTGCCTTTCCTGGAGCTCACTTGGTAGCCCAGGCTGGCCTCGAACTCACAGAGATCCGCCTGACTCTGCCTCCCGAGTGCTGGGATTAAAGGCATGCACCACCAACGCCCGGCTGAGTCCTCAGATATTGACACAAGTATTTATCCTGTTTGTTGTTTGGCTCAGTTTTAGGGGAAGATGGTCCCAAGATGATAGCCACCATCCTCTCTATAAAAACATTCCGCAACCCATCCTCTTTCCCTCAGAGCCCTGCCTGCCCCCTTCTTCTCTTCAGGGATCCTCTCTCCACATAAAGACCCCTTCTTACGTCAAAACACAGCCTTAGATGATGGTGACTCAGCCTGGAGAGTTCCCCTAGCAGCAGCACTGGGTCATGAAAGGAGTCCCCCCCCCCCAAAGCGACACTGCTTTCCCAGGGTACAAGGGACCACAGGAGAAATTTACAATGAGACTTTACAAAGAAAACTGTCAGGGAGGATGCTCCAAGGCAGGCTAGACCTGGCAGGTGGCACCACCCTGGAGCTGGAGAGGAAGGACAGAGGAGCTGTGGCTATGTGATGGATGTCCGCAGGTGGCAGAGCTCCACAGGGGCACA
Organism: Peromyscus nudipes; assembly: GCA_902168325.1. Classification (NCBI taxonomy): domain Eukaryota; kingdom Metazoa; phylum Chordata; class Mammalia; order Rodentia; family Cricetidae; genus Peromyscus; species Peromyscus nudipes. The sequence goes on from CABHPH010154697.1 coordinate 29,048, forward strand.
GCCACACATGGAAATTTACCGCACTGCTTTGCCTGCCTGCCTCCTGCCTCTCTTAGCCAGGGCAGGGACAGTCTTTACTGATGACAAGCACCAAGGTCAGCCTCTGGGGGAGGGGAGGGAGGTGGACAGTGGGTTGCATAAAGATGAGGAGGGGCCACACTTCGTCTCTCAGATGTCCAACACGGAGGCAGTCAAATAAAGAGGCCAGAGTGGAACTGCCAACCTTCTACCAGGGCCCACCTTCTTGTTTTGAGGACGCACGTTTCTCATCTGACTGTCCCTGTCAGCCAGAGGGCCTCTGGGTAAGTCTAGATTGAGGTGTACTGCTGGGTTGCAGAGTGACCGCAAGAGTTCCCCAGCCATCCTGGGCCATAGTTTTCTCACTCAAAGGGTGGGTTATGATAAGACTGACTGGGTGGGAGGCTGGTTTGAGGCTGCTCTGCCACTCCAGAGCTCTTGCATCTCGGGCCAGAACTCAGCCTCCAATGTCTATTATCCCCCCAGAGGACTGTGGACATGATTAGAAAAGGCTACATATACATAGTGCTTAGCAAAGTCCTAGGCGTAAAAAACATGCAGTGACTATGAACAGTAAGAAGCTTCATTCAGGCCCTCTCTGACCCACCTAGGAATGCTTATATCTCTGTGCACCTGACTGCCCTTCTGCTGTTAATTTATATGAAAGGCGTTTTCATGGGTGAATTATCCTGGCAACCAGAACCTACAAACCCAGCTTTAACATTCTAGCACTGAAACATTCTCTTGAGTTCCCAAATTCATACAGCTCTGCTTGAAAACTCCATGGAGCTGACAGCCCAAGTCTCATAGACCTTGGCACATGATGATATACATGACTATGCCAGATGTCAGTGTGGCCTCCTGATGCTTGTGAGTCAGTGCAAACGTGGCGATGATGTCTTGTCCCTAAGCTGGCAGTCGCCTGGGCTTCCACCCCAGTGCTCAAAGTGCATGGGGCTCTCTGAGGGCAGACACTGTCTGCTGGAAGAAAATCTCCACTCTTCCTACCAGATATCTACACCAATCTATATTCAGACTATGCACATATCTATACCTGACTTAGTCTATTTCCATAAGCATGTATGATCTCTACATAATCCACAGCCATATCTCTCTCTCACCTACTTTATACCAGTCAGTATCTACCCCATCTGTATCTCCACCGTATGGAACCCACACTACACTAATCACTATCTCTACAAAATCTGCATCTTTACTTTGTTGCAGTATCTTAGCAACATGGCAGGGAGGACAATAGGGCTTCCTTCATCTGTCACCTGGCTGTGGTTCCTGTCCCAGCACTGGGTGTGACTTTGGGCTTTAGTTGGTTCATCTGCAAAATAGGATTAAAATTCATTCCCCTCTCATGGGTTTTAACTCCAGACAAATTCAAACTAAGATGCTAAGTTCAAATCCTGTTTCATTTTGGGCAAATAATGGAGACTCTTCATACCTCAGTTTCTCATCCATGATAGGGGAGCGACAGAGACACTTTCTATACAGGACAGTGACAAAATGTGAGTGATGGAGTCCATGGTAACAACTTTCTAACCCTCTGAATGAGGGCTTAGTAAATACTAGCTAAAAATATTAGGTTGCTAACTACACAGAATGTACACGTCTCATCTCAAAGTAAACGTACTTATTGGTTATTGCTATATACTATATAATGGCTTAGTATAAACTCACTGAAAGTACTAGCTTGCTAAGTACACATGCAAACTAGTTCTCATGTCCACACAGTCATAGTTAATGGGCAGTGTTGTTATTGGTGCACCTGAAATGTGCTCCACAGGTTTATATTTTGCCAGTTTGGTCCCCATCTTGTGGTGCTATTTAGGGAGACTGTGGAGTTTTCAGGAGGAGAGGCCTAGCTGGCCAAAGTAGGTCACTAAGAGCAGGCCCTTGAACTGCTGTTGGCTCTGGACTCTCCCTCTGCCTTCTGGTCTACCAGGAAGTGAACAACCTCTGCTACATATAATATTCTACGGCCATGAGGCCCACTCCATCTTCCTTGCCTTGATGGACTGAGGCCTCTGAAAGGATGAGCTTGAAGGAGATTTTCCTCTCAAGAGCTGCTTCTGTCAGGTACTTAGGTCACAGTGATGTAAAAGTGACGAATACAACCGCCATTGCCAATAAAAACAATGACTGAGTGTATGTATGGTGAGTTAAGGGATGAACTCAAGCCACCAAGGCCTTGGCTTGGAGACTGAAGAAGGGTGATGACAATACCATCTATTTCCTGTGACTGTGCAGATGCATGTGGTTGGGCTTTGGAGAACTGGCTGGTTATTTGTGGAATGGTGCCTTATGGCAGTCACTCTGAGTCACAGGGACTAGAAAGGATCCTTGGCCATGGGACCACAGATCTTCCCTGCATACAGTCCCGTTTTCTGCCTAGGCAATGGTCCAGCCCCACCAAAGTTAATTAAAGACCCACAAATCAGAGCCAGCAGGATGATGACAGAAAAGGGCTCTGCTGTCCTCTAGACTGGTCTGCTCTCCCCTCAAGAGGCCCTGCTCCCCACAGGAGGCAGAAGATGGGCAGGCAATTTGGTCTCTGCCATTCTCAACAGATGCTGGGCATCATAAGAATTAATGGGCTGGAGACTCAGGTAAGGGCCATTCAGAAGCTCCTGATTACTTCAAAAAGCACTCTCTATGGAGGAAAAGGTTAATCGAAGCCCAGAGCTGGAAGAGAGGAGAACAGACGGCAATTGCTTTAATCCCAGTGGTGGCAGGAAGGCTTCCAGAGAAAGAAGTTTATACAAAAGAGGCTCGGCCCAGAAAGAGGAACCAAGCCTAGAAACCAGACCTGCTCCAGTAGTCCAAAAGCCTTGACCAAGCCCTCTCTGAACCCCAGCCAAGTAGCTGAACTTTTATTATGTTTTTGTTTGATTTTTGCCGTGCTATTGATGGAGCCCAAGGCCTGACACCTGCTAGGCAAATGTGTTACCACTGAGATATATTCCCAATTGCAATTTCTTAAAAACAAAAACAAAAACCTGAATATTCTCTATATTAATGAGCCATAAATCTTGCAGGAAATTATCTCTCCTGGTGAGTTTTCCTTCCACAATCATAATTATCCAAACGAGATGTGCCCTTTGTGTACACTGAACACATGGTTATGAATACTGGGGGGAAGGGTTTATTATGTTTATAGCCAAGGTCAATGCCAATGCAGAGGGGGATGAATGTGCCATGGCTAACACCTGCAGGCTGGCTAAAATCTTACATTAATTGAAGTTAGTGACCTTTGAGCATAAACAATAATACCCAGGAAGCCAGCATTGCCGGGCTGAAGTATCTTTGTGAAATAAACTGTTGAGAAGCAAACAAGCACACACCATGCTTTCTCAACCTTGACACTATTGATATTTGAAGCTGGAAAACTTTTTGAAGGAGGGGGACTGTCCCACACATTGTGGAATGGCTAGCAGATCCTTGACCTCTACCTACAAGATGTCAAGAGCACCCTCTGTCTCTGAGTTTTGACAGTAAACATGTCTCTAGTCATAGCCAAATGTCCTCTTCTGGCCAGCATCACCCTGGTTGAAAACTACTGGCTTTATGAGGAAGTTCAAGTTCATTTCCACAGCAGTCCATAACTTAGCTAATGGCAGCCACCCTCGAGATTCTCAACTTCGGTCCCCACACGAACACAACACACGGAGGCCTCAAGCTCCCTCCCACTGGACAGTCTTGTGATCAGTGACCGGATGGCTGGGAATTGAGGGGTCCCTTCTCTTTCCCTCTCATTTATCTTCCTTCATTCTGGCTTGATAAGGCAATTCCTTATCCATCTTGACATTATGATGACACAAAGCACTGAAGGAGTTTGGAGCAGCTCACATGGTTTAATTGATCCTAAGGAAAAGTGGCATTATTGTTATAGGCACCCAGACAGATTATGCAAAAGCTTTGGAATGTGATTACTGCCATCTCTTAGCAAGGTTAACTCTTGACTGTGTCAGCTCCAAGCTCAAAACACACCTCCCAGGGAGTGTAATTAGCTCAACATTGGAGGGCTGAGGTTGGAGGCTTACCAGGTCAAAGCCAACCTGGGTTGTATAATGAGACTCTCTCCTCTGTATCAGTAAAAACAAAATCAAAAACTCTCACCTCCTCAGAGAGACTTGGCTGAGCAAATCCCTCTTGCCCACCTACTCTCATATATGCACAAGTGGCTCATTCCATTGACTATGGCTACCGATATTAAGGGCATGATCATACGCTTGCACATTTCTCATCTGATTCTCCCAACATGATGCTCCAGGCAGAAGCCTTCTGCCTCGCTTACTGTCACATCCTTGATGTCTCACACAAGGCTGGCCTCTGCGTGGCCTCAGAGCTATTTATTGAATAAGCCAAGATGAATGGATTACACAGTATAATTTTTAAGCTTTCATTCCCTTTCACATTCCCTGGCTTTGCTTGTAATCCTCCTGGCCTTAGTAACATCTTTAAATAATGTGACTGTCACTCCCTCCCTCCATGCCCCCACTTAGCTGATCAAAGGAATTCAAGCACCTGGTTAGATTTGAAAACTGAACAGTCAGTGACTTCCCTCCTGCTGCCCTTGATCTCCAAGGCCCTGAGAGATCTCCATGCAAATGAAGTTCTGTTCCCCTCCAAGCGAGCCAACCTCAGAAATACCCAGATTGACAGATCTTTACAAAAGAGCTCCTTCAGGACAACTCCCCAGGTGTCTCTGCATTTGAGCAGGAGCCATTTACTAATCAACAGAGGGGCCTTGGGGGTAGGAGTCAGCATGTGGAGCAGGCGAAATTAAATGACAAGAGGCCATGACAATTGGAGCAGGTTCAGAAATGATAGTCCCCCTTGAGGATCAATGAAAAAGAATCAAATAAAGCATTCAGATTTATCACAACATTATTGATGTTCTGGGAGACAGTCTATTTTTTGTTGTTCTGAAATGAATTTTTTTGATTGTGTCTGTAGCCTAAGCCATTTACCCACAGGCCTTATGGCAGCCTGTGTGACAAAAATAAAAAAATAAAAATACTCTTTGAGTATAGCAGTCCCTCTATCTGTCTATGTATGCACCCATCCATGCATGTATTTGTCATTATCTATCTACACATCTATCTGTCTACAACCATCCAGTCACATGTCTCTCCATCATCACCTCTACCTACGTATAGAAGTACAGCTGTGGGTACTTGTGCAAAGCATTCCCTCTGTCTATCTATCCATCCATCTAGCCATCTATGCATATATCTTCTGTCTGTCTACCTATGCATCTGTCTGTCTCTCTGTCTGTCTTCTATCTATCTGTGGTGGTTTGAATGAGAATGGCATCCATAGACTCATGTATTTGAATACTTAGTCCCCAGTAGGTGGAACTGTTTGGAAAGGATTAGGAGGTGTGGCCTTGTTGGAAGAGCTCTATCACTGAGGGCAGGCTTTTAGGTTTCCAAAGTCTATGTCATTCCTGGTGTGACTGCTACCTCAGGCTTCTGAATCAAGAAGCAAGCTCTCAGCTACTAATCTAACATCATGCCTGCCTGTCTGTGGCCATGCTCCACTCCATGATGGTTATGGACCCACTCTCTGAAACTGTAAGGCCCAAATATACTCTTTCTTCTATAACAGTGGTTCTCAACCCATAACTCCCACTATCAGATAAGTTTGGGTTAGACTCGCAGTGGTTCTCAACCTGTGGGCTGCGATCCCTCTAGGGTCTCAGATATCCTATAGATCAGCTATTTACATTACAGTTCATAACAGTAGCAAAAAAAGTTATGAAATAGCAACAAAATTATTTTATAGTTGGGGGTCACCACAACGTGAGGAACTGTGATTAATGGGTAGCAGCATTAAGAGGGTTGAGAACCTCTGTTTCATATGTTGCCTCAGTCACAGCGTCTATTTGCAGTATAGAATAGTAAGTAAGACACTATCTACCTGCCTGCTCTATATCATCAATATGTTTGGCTGTCATCTATGTATCCATATATTCATCCCTCCACCCCCATCTAAGTACATCCATAGACAGTGGTTTATAAACACCAGAACTGGTATGTCTGGCTTAGTCTAAGCATTAGTAAATCGTTCTACTGGTCACAGCAATTGTATTCTCTAACCTAACAAAACAGAGACTGCAAGAAAAGATTCTGATGTCATATGACCCTGAGCCTGACACCCAATCACTGCAAAGTCTCTTCTGTGGGACCTTGGGTAAGTTATCTGACTTTTAAGACCCTTAAGTGCCTCATCTGGAAACTGAACCTAATAATAGTGTGAGTAGTAATATGAATGACAATAATGATTCCAAGCCACCAACCAAATTTAAAGTCCTTTCAGATTTTTCATTTCTAAGTCATCTGGTTCTCAGGTACTTCCAGCCAGAGAGCAGATTAGTGGTCACCACTGCCCAGCAGAGCTTACTTGAGACATCCAGAGGAGCCATGTGCTACCAAGAGATCTGACACCAGAGACTTGGACATTACTCACTCCTTCATGATATTAATCTGACTATTAAGCAGAGAATCCTATTGCTGCCAGCAGGTGCAAAGTTCCATCATGCTGATGGCAGAGGGCACAAGAGGATCCTCAGAGTTCAACTGACACATCTCCCCCAGTTCCACATAACTATGTGAAGGCAGATATACCAGGCCACACATGAAAGACTCCTGTAATTATTATCAGGGAGAGTGAGATGCAGAAGTAAGTGGGTATATTGGTGGCCTGGGCTCCTGTTCAACCTGGACTGTCAGCAAAGCCATATTGCACATGTGTGATGTAAGGATAAGGCTCATGGTGATATCCAAAATACACCTGGGATCTTGGACTCTAAGACACAGCAGGCAATCCCACTGGGAGCAGAAAGGGCATTATGGGAGGAAGAGGGAACCTGGCCAGGGCTCAGAATTCGTAGGAATGCCGCCTCTACAGGGTGAGCTCTTCCAAGTCCTCCACACCTATCATCTTGCTCATGGCACATAGGTAACATTTAGGACATTACTTTTTTTTTTTTTTAAACCAGAAAATCTAGATTAGCCTTTTTATCTGACCTACTGCATGGAGGGCAGCTGGGCAGAATCTCATTGTATATTCTGTGATGGGCTGAGGCCTAGTACCAAATCACATATGGCTTTGGGGCAAGTCACAAAAAAAAAATTCGCACTTTATTTGGGTTCTAGTGCTCTCTCTCTCTCTCTCTCTCTCTCTCTCTCTCTCTCTCTCTCTCTCTCTCTCTCTGTGTGTGTGTGTGTGTGTGTGTGTGTGTGTGTAGAAGCCAGTGGTCAACCTGAGAGTCTCAGATTGGCCTCCAGCTCATCAAGTAGTATATGTTGTCTGGCCAGTGAGCCCCAGGGACCTACCTGTCTCTGCCTTTCAAGTTCTGGAACTAGAGGAGCCCTACAATGTCCAGATTTATTTTCCTAATGTGGGTTCTGGAGAAAGCCCTTTACCCACTGATAGATATCTCCCATACACTACAATGCCTCTCTAACACGAAAAATCTGAAGTCATAAAGACAATACCCTATAGCTCCTCTAGCACCCCAAAGACCATGAATCAGGTGAGACTGATGGGGGCATTGCTGAAGACTAATGGAACCCTTCCCTAAAGGTGTGTGGTATTGATGCCAAAAGTGTGCTTTGCACCACCACCCTGGAGCTCACAGAACCTTAACAGTGGCCACTAGAAGGGGCACTGCCCTCTCATAACATGCTTTCCAAAGCCATGGAGTACCCGCCATTCTTCCCATGGAGGTTCTGAAGAGCTGACTGGATGAAGTCCAGAGCAAAGGACATGGGATGGTCAAGTGCAGGGGAGAAGAGTTGGCTTCTGTTGCTCTGGACATGGAATGCTTGTCCACAGCTTTCCTGAGCAGAACAATTTGCTTTCTGGGAAAGGGTTGAGCAAGGAGAGGAGAGTTATCACTCCACAGTCCACCTCACAACCTACCCAAGGAGAGGAGAGTTATCACTCCACAGTCCACCTCACAACCTACCCTGGGAGTTATCTTATGACCCAGGGTAGACAGGGAGGCAGATACTTCCCAAAGTGGGACACATAACATCTGGGAATTCACAAAATGGTTTTGGAGGATACCCAAAGGAGTGCTATAACTTTATTTTTGTAATTTAGAATTTACTCAATATGATGCAAATATATGTATAGAGATGTGTATTGTGTAGATACATATACACACCTGCATACACACAGGGATAGCTCTTCAATGTTGTGCTTTTACTAACACTACTGATGATGCAATGTCTTTAAACTTTGATCCCACTGGAACCTTGGATAGGCTCTTTGACATTGTGGGAAATAATTATTTCCCATGTGGAAGCCATGGGTCAACCTCAGATACTGTTGGATATTGTTCCCCAGGTGCTGTTTTTGTTTGTTTGTTTGTTTTGCTTTGTTTTAAGACAGAACCTCTCATTGGCCTGAAGCATGTAATGTACTGGCTGCTTATGTATTAATGAGCTCCAACTCCATCACTAAGGAATGAACTGGTCCCCCTGTATAAGACAACCCTAAGTGTCTTCATGACCTTCGCAAATATCCTCTGAGCCTTAAAATTATGCCCAGATTGAGACCCACTAGCTTAGTATGGTTTTTAGAGTCGAGTGAATTTCATTAAGGAAAAAAACAAACTGTTAAGTGACTTAATTTGACAGGTAAGATTCCCTCATAGAGACAATGAGTGGATTGTCTCTAGGTATACTCTAAAGGGCTGTGCAAAGAATGAGCAAAAGTGGAAGAGAGGACTCAGAATCCTTCTGCTCCTCAGAGACGTCCCATCTGTCCTGTTCTGCCATCCCTGAGGCCTGCTCCTCCCTAGGGCAGTTGTAGTGGTGTGCACCATGGGACAGGAGGACAGACAAGCACAGAGAAACCCTGAGAACCCATTTCCCCGTAGTTTATGGGCTTCTTAGTAGTTAGGCCACCTTGAAGCTAGGTGGGTTTGTGACTCTCCTCTCACTCCTTGGGAAGACTCAAGCAGAGATGCTGATGAGTGGCCAGGATCCAGGGCTGGGGGAAGGCAGGTGAAGGCAGGTGGTATTTGCCAGCATGCTGCAGAAATCCCCCAAAAGGCTGTTATTCATCCATGAAATGTTCAATATGTTTTACTGTGTCTGACACCTGGAAAGTGCTCTCTCTGGGGCTCCAAAGGGGGTCCACCCTGTCTCCCTTTTCTCTTTCCTGTCTAACCAAGCCATGGAGCTAAGGAGGCCATCCATTCAGAGACACATCACCTTCGATGCCAGTAGGAAAGAAAGGCTGCAGTGCTTTGGTATAAGAGTGTACATAAGTGCCCCATGAACCTCTGGTGTTCTGATTACTTCCTGTGACTCTCACTAGGACTCTCCCAGGTGGCATGTTTTAGATGGAAAAGGAATGACTTGGAGGTTAGACAGCCTCACCAATGCCACAAGGCTAGGAGACATAGAATTGTATTCTACCTGGGTCTCAGTGGCTCTGGGGCAGGTACCCACAAAGAAGACATAAGGGCCAGGCCGGATCTTCCTTCTCTGGACCCATGGGTCATCTGCCCCACACAGAAACACCACTGCTATCTAGATCATTCAGAATATTCCAGTACCCAAGCAGACGTAAGTGTAACTTCCTTCCCCGGGAGCTGGGTCTTGCTATTACAGCATCATTGAAGGCCCATTAAGAGAAAGCTGTTGTCTGCCAGCCAAAAGACTGGAATCTATCTCTCAGTAGAGACATGCTATTGTCTGATCCCTTAAGAGTTAATCCAGTTGGGATGGCCAATTACCTGGTCAAGAGACCACCCTTCAGAAAGGCAAGTCACCTTAAGCCATACTAAAGCGATAGGCAGAATAATTAGCCCTTTAATGAGATAATGTACTCTTTCTTCCCAGATTTTCTGCCCCTTAGTGCAATCTCTACAAGCCACCAAGCAGTTCCTTTGTGTCTGCCCACCTTTCTGAGTCAGGACTCAGAAAAATGTCTTTCCCTCTTTCTTCTCTGCTGTCTTGTTCTTTCAGGTACCAACCAGAGCCCCAACACTCTATCTCTGGTACTCTGGGTTTTTTCCATTCTTGGTCTGAACCTTTCCCCCACTGTGTGGCTGCTTGTCCATCATGTGGCTGACCTCTGTGCTGGCTTAACTCAAAAGGCATGGCCCTTTCTCTTCTCTGTTTCTCTCCTCAGGGCAGCTGCCAAGCTTCACAGCTTGTCTACCTGAGAGCTTTCTTATAAACTCTAATAAAATTGTTTCCAAGCTTCTGTTTGAGTCCATTCTTAAATTCTTTTTGTTAACAAAACTAATGATCCCAACAGGACCCCCAATTTCCCTTGCAGCACTGGGTGACTGTGGGGGTATTGTGTTCCCCAAAATATTGTGTATGCTAATAAACTTATCTGGGGTCAGAGAACAGGACAGCCACAATATTAAACATAGAGGTTAGGCAGTGGTAGCATACGCCTTTAATTCTAGCATTCCAGAGACAGAAATCCCCTGGATCTCTGTGAGTTCAAGGCCACATTGGAAACCGCCAGGCATGGTGACCCACGCCTTTAATCCCAGAAAGCCAGCCTTCAATCCCAGGGAGTGGTGGTAGAAAGCAGAAAGGTATATAAGGCGTGAGGACCAGAAACTAGAGGCCTTTGGCCTGGAGAAGCATTTGGCCTGGTTAAGCATTCAGGCTTTCAAGCAGCAGTTCAGCTGAGAGCCATTCGGATATGAGGACACAGAGGCTTCCAGTCTGAGGAAGCAAGACCAGCTGAGGATCCGGTGAGGTGAGATAGCTGTGGCTTATTCTGTCTCTCTGACCTTCCAGTGTTTACCCCAATAACTGGCCTCAGGTTTGATTTTATTAATAAGACCTTCTAAGATTCATGCTACAGGTGACTCTAGCAGGATTCCCAACATTTCCAGTGGCGTTGTGCACCAACCACCAAGGAACAGAGCAGTGGAACAGTACCATCTATGACCAGACATTCTCCTGTCTCCACTCTCCCTTTGTAGTCACCTGCTTGGGCTCACTGGGTAGGGGATGCCTTCAGTGACCTGTCTGTGTGTATGAGAATGTATGCAGAATTCCACACACATATGTACAATCAGCCAGTGTGCTTGCATCTGTCTGTGCACACCACACATGCAAATGAGGCAGGAGGGCATTGTGATACGCTTGTCTGTCCCTTCTGTGTCCCACAGGGTTCAGAAGACTACCACAAAGCATTGGTCGTGGAACCTCAAGGTAGAGATAATTGGCAGAGACCATGGGAGACACTCACCTGGGTCTCTAGGGTGATCAGTGGACTCGGGTGTGGATCCTGTGGGGAGAAAGGAAAAAACACTCATAAATGGTGAGATGAGGCGAGTCAACTTCCAACCTGAACAACCCAGTTTGATATCCCAGTCGGGTGGGGTCTGTCAGACTATCTCCTCCATTCTCTGAGGATGCCAGAACTTGACCCAGTCTGCCCCCTGCTGAATCCCAGCACTCCTTTCCATATCTAAGGGATGAAAGAGGCCCGAGATTGTCCATAAGAAGACCAGCAAAACACTGAGGTGCCAAGGAGGAGGGATGAGAGGAGGCTCAGGCAGTGAAGTGCTTGCTCCACAAGCATGAGGGCCCGAGTTAGAGCGCTGGCATGAAAAGCTAGGAAGGGGGTGTGCACTTACAACCTTAGAGCTGGAGCACAGTGACAGGCAGATTCCTGGGGATCACTGCTAGCCAGCCTAGCCTATTTGGTAAGCTCAGGGCCAGTGAGACACCCTATCGCAAAAAATGGTGAATGGCTCCTGAAGACTGATACCTGAGATTGTCCTCTGACACCCACACATTTGTACCAGCACACACACACATGCACCATGCACCCATAAAGTATCCATAAGAATGTGTACCTATGTGTGTGCATGCTCACGCGTGCACATACACACACACACACACACACACACACACACACACACACACCCCTATATACATGTATATACACATAAAAAAGAAAAAGCACCTTTTCCATTCATCTCCAGTGTTTTAATGCTCCCTGTCCCACCCCTCATGAAAGAATTTGGATCCATACGAGAATTAGACATAAATACAAAGTTCTGGTTCATAACAAGGTTGTGAGATTATGTCTAATCTTATAAGAATGAAAGATGTGAGAAAGAGACAGAAAAGGAGGAGCCGATTCCTGTGTGAGTAGCACATTCCAGCAGGCCAGGAAAGATCTTTTCAGGCCAGTGAAACATCCCATTCACTCAGTCCTGACAAAAGCCAATTGACTGGGGATGCTGGGTGGTAAAGTCTGGGGTCACTAAGCATGAATTCTGGGTTGGGGGAGGGACAGATGAAGGAGGCAAAGACTAATAGGAGGTGATGGCATTTCTTCCCCCAGCGGTTTCCGAGGAAAACAGGAAACCCAGCACGTAAAGGCTATTTTTGTCTACACCATATCTGCTCGGAACTTAACCATCATATGTGTTCATGATTCTGGGAAAACCTCTTTGGCCACCTCTATAGAGAATGGCCATGCTTGTAAGGCCCTGGGTAGAAATCCAGTTTGAAGTTTGGCTCTTTCAAAGTAGATTTTCCAATACAGGTTTCTAGGAAGCCATGCAAATTAGCACCAGGGTACCCTTCTTTAAGTACTATGAATAAAGGGAGAGTGAAGGAAAACTGTAGAAAAACTGTAACATTCTAAACTCCTGTTGGAGAGGAAGGACCGTTTGTTTTCTGAGAGAGGGAGAGAGAGAGAGAGAGAGAGAGGAGAGAAATAGGATTAAACACAGGGCCTCATATATGCTACCACCCCTCTCTTTGTATTCTGAGGTAGGATCTCAGTAAATTGCTTAGGCTGGCTTTCTGGAACTCACTGTATCCCAGGCTGGCCTTGAACTTGTATTCCTCTTGCCTCAGTTTCCTAAATTGCTAGGCTCTCAGGCTTGCATCATCAGGTCTGATTCCACTTGCTTCCTTTAAACACGTCTTATATTGTTTTATTATTTTCTGAGATAAGGTCTTTCTGTGTAGCCCAAGCTAGCCTGATACTTGCTATGTAGCCCAGGCTCAACTCAAACCCATGACCATTATTTTACTGGGATTATAGGAACACACTACCAGACCACCCCACTTGCTTTCTTGATCCCTGTTTGGCAATTATCTTCCTCGTGGCACATTTGAGGCATAGTCTCAGGCACATTTTGACCTCTGGACTTTTCGTGAAGGTGAAGAATTCGTCTTCCCCCAATTCTGGGTTTTGAGTCCAAGTCCCAGCACTTCCCTGGCACAGCTCAGGGATGTTGCCAAGGAGACACCTCACTCATGCTAGTTTTCATACCAGCGGCGCCCAGTTAGTCTTTGCACCCAGGAAAACTCTAAGGGAAGCTTTTCCTTCACGCTACCACATTGCTAAGCTGACCCACAAGGAACCAATGAGAAGTCTTGGAGAAACAGCTCAGGCCTTCCCACCACAGCCTCTCCTGCCCTTTTCCCAGGATAGCATTCAGCTATGACCCACCAGAACTCAATGTGTACTAAGCTACTTAGGGTGGGGGACCCAGCCTCACTATTCTACCTAACCTTACAGAGGCCCCTCTAGCCTTAGTATTTGTATGATCAATGATATGCAATGCTGGAGAGCTGAGCCTGGCTCCCTGTGGAGCAGCCATACAGGGCAGGACCCAGTTTACTCTTCCAGAGACAGATCCATCCTCCCCATCTGTGGCTGGCAGCAGACCCCGGGAGCAGCAGACCCTGTGTAGCAGACTCTGTTTGACCCACACTGTGAGAGCACATAGCCCCATTTTCATGTCACCATCAGCCTGAGCCTGCTTATCTATTCTAACTGTTCCTCTGCCCATATTGATTGAGATTTGAGTCAGCAGAGAAGGAGCCATAGCTCAGTCTCAAAATTAGCCACCTTCTCCAAAGCCAAATTCTAGCTAGTGCTGCACGGGGCATTGGGTGAATGCCCAGATTAATTAAGTTGTGCTTCACGGCCCATTTGGCTATTGTGTGGGGCTTATGCTTCGTTGCTCAGAATCCCAAGACAACGAAGAAAGGGGGAATGCCATCCTGAACCCCTAAGAACAACTTCACTGGGAAAGACCTTCCTTGGAAAGCCAAGGAAAATCTCTGCCAACTATGTGGATGATACCAAGTGACTGGTCCCTTGACACAGCACAGCATCTACTCTTTATCTGGAGTTCCAAAATCACAGACCCTGTCACACACAGTCAGGAGTCCAAGGTTTATTTCAAAAGCTTCTGGGAGAGGGAGCACAAAGGGTCCTTATTTAGCATCTTAATTAACTGGCCAGGAAGAGGATGAAGCACTCACAAGGGGCCTGTGTCATTAACACGCGGCTGTTCTCATGCCAACCACACTTCCTTCTCTTCCCTGGATGCACACTGGAAATGTGAGACTCTCCCTAAGCAGCTTGGTCCTGAGGACTCAAGGTATGACTGCATATCTGTGAGGTCTCACTCACAGTAACAACCTCCTTAATTGGAAAGGCTAACGAAGTGGAACTGGGTCAATGATGCCGTCTGCCTAATCCATCGTGTCTGTCTAAATTGGGACTCTTAGGTTTACAGTAGAGTAAATTCCTGTCTGTCAGAGAGAAGGCTTCAGGAGACCAAAGGGGAATTTGCAACGTGCTTGCTGGATCCAGTGGAGTGCTTCTGGAATTGTAATGAGGATGTCAGGACCACAGGACCTCCGATGCTAAGCGAAGCCCTTATGGCACCTACTGCAGTGAGAAGTTGGAGAGGGCAACTGGGGAATGGGGGACAGTGAATTAGTGATCCTCATTCCTTACTGCTCCCTAGAGCCACACTCTGTGGTTGTGGGACTTTGGGGTGCATTGCAGCATGCTTCCCTACCTCTTCAGCTTGGCCATGGTCACTTCACCTGACACAGTGGAAGTTTATCAGAACATGACATACACAGGAGTACAAGATATGCTTGAACGTGACCTTCTGTGGTTTTGTCATCTAAGGAGAGTATGGCTCAGGTGGCCAACTGGTGCAAGGAAGCAGAGAACCATGTGGAGAGACATGGAACCAACGTGCAGCTTAGACTAAGCCTAACCTAGATCAATGGACCTCCAACCAACAGAAAGTATGGAGAAAATACAGGCCTGCTGTTTTCATTCATGGAGTTTGGGGTAATATGTTACACAGTGTGACTGTGGTCATATCTAACTGATACACTTTCGAAACACTGACCTTGAAAGAACTTAAAAGTTTGGTCATAAACCCCCACAACCTTGGAACTCACTTTTCTTAAGTCTACAAATGCATTCAAAGGAAAAAAAACTGAAATAACTATAATGAACAGTTATAATTTATCAGGGTTGGAATCTCTGCTAGCTGCAACATGACATGAAGCAAGATGGGCTTGGCCATGAGGATCCTGCAAGGCCTCTGAGTTTGCCTTCTGCATCCTACAAGATTTTTCAGAAGGAGTCGTTAGAGGCCAATAACCACTAAAGGAGATGACCACTAAGGATTCTCTTCCCCAGGAGCACATAGCTTCCATTCCCCGGGTTTATTAACTTTACTACTTAATCAAGGCTTAGAATAGCCAAGCACTACAATGTGAACATTTCCTGTTCCTAATGCTTGGGACCAGAAGCGATGATGGAATTTTGAGCATCCGCAGTTGTGACATGAACAGACCTGATGTTGTTTTCCGATTTCAGAGCACTGTAGGCTTGGAAGGTAGGGGATGCTCACATGCAACAGAAGCTGATATTTGGTGAACTCTTTCCACATTCCAGGTCCTGGACTTGCCTCCTATGCAGCCATTATCTCATTTTCCCCTGTAACAGCCCTCAGAGGATAAGCCAGAGAAGCTAGAACAACTTCTTCAAGGTCACACAGGAGAGTGCCCAGCCCCAGATGGTCCTCTTTCTCTTATAGCAACTCATAGAGAATATAGCCCAACTTGGAAAAAGCCACCTTACACTTTAGCTCATGTCTACCAGAGATATACATTCAGCAACAAGTCATACCATCTCAACGAACACAAGACCTCCCTTTCCCCCTCATACACACTTTAGCATCTGTATACATGTTATTTTAAGATCGTAGATACCATTGAGAGAAATGACCACAGGTACCATGACGGAAAATGAAGCTGGATCTCTGCCGCAGAGGGGAACTTGAGGAGTTAGCCAGATCAGGCCACATGCACTTACTGAGTTCTATGCCAGCAGCTTGTGCTGTGCCACCCGGACACCACAAAGAAGCCAGGCATGAGTCAGAGAGATTCCGTGTACACTTGCCTCTGGCTAACTGTTCAATTAGAGGAGAGTAGGATGGCAGTCTTAGAGAAATGAAACTCATCTGCCCATCACAAGTCTTGTTCATAAGAACAGGAAGCTGAACTCAAACACTGTCTACTCCATGGAGACCACAAAGGCCAGATTCTAACAAGAAATTAAACTTCAGGAGAGAAAGTAGGGAGGAGGAAGGTGTGCCTTAAAACCCCAGGTATCACCAGGCATTTCTGGGTTTTTGGTTTTGCTCTATGGACATCACAGGCAGTTTGTTATTGGATGTTAGGCAATGGCTTGGGGTGGAGGTGACAATGACTCATGTCTTCCACATAAGACCTATGAAGTCAATGGGCCCTTACAGTACACCCTGTGTCTCAGTCATTCTTGTGAGATGTGTCTGAAGACTAGCTTGGCTTGTTCTCAGTATGAACCTTATGATTGTGGGTAGAACTGAAAAACTTCTACCACGGAGATATGCTTTAACTGGGGACAGAGCTCAGCTGGTACAGTGTTTACCATCATGCACAAGGCTATAGGTTTGACTGTCGGCATCATATAGCCTGGGTGTGAAGTTACATGCCTGCATTCCTAGCATGTGAAAGCTAGAGGAAGATTGAAAGTTGGTTTAAGGTCAACCTCGGCTATATAGTGAGTTCAAGGCCAGCCTGAGCTACATAGGACCTTGTCTCAAAAAAACAGTGGCTTGGCTTTAGTTATCCAGCACCAGGGACCTGTGCAGATCCTCGAGCTCTTCCTGGGACCACAGATAGAGAAGGACAAAAAGCTTCACCCCCAAACACCCAACACTCCAGAAACACAGGCTTGCCAGAAGCCACCAGGTGGAAGCTGAGTTTGGACACAGGTCAGAAGCCCTCTGTGTCACTCTCCTCATTGCTGTGACAAAATGCCCACAGAAGCAAAGGAGGGAGGAAGCTTCTCCTGGCTCAGGGTGGTCTGTGAGAACACAGGGATGGCATGGTGGAGTTCATGGGATCTTGGTGGACTTATGAGAAATAGGGTAAGAAATAAGTCTCACATGCTGCT
>CABHPH010154698.1:4544-17200 GCA_902168325.1 Peromyscus nudipes
GACTATATAAGGAATTAAGTAAAACTATAGAATCCTTATGAGTTCCCTCCTGTTCTGAAACTCCCATCTCAAACTAGAAAGGTGTCAAAGGAAACTTCTCCATGCAAATTGTCTTGATGCCCCTAGCTCTGAAACTCTTAGAAATACCATCCAATCTGCAGTCATCTGTTCTCCTAAATGTCTAAGAAAATATAAATATTTTGTGATAATTTCATCATTTTTTAAATATTAAAAATTTTGTGGGGTAGATGAAAATTTTCTACAATTTTCATTAACTGTCAGCATAAATAGTTTAAATTGATGCAGTATTGAATAAAATGGAATAAAATTTTGTAAGGAATGTATTTCAACATTTATATTATGGTTAAAAGAAAAACTTGTATGAATGTGTTCTTATTAAATTCACACATATTACTTAAATAAGATATGACATATGTCACATAAACTATTCTAATTAATTTCTAGAAAATTAAGTAAAATAATTTATTTTTATAATACCTTTTTGTTCTATAAAAAATACGTTTTGGTTGATTAGTCAATATGTACAATGTGGACACTTTAATGTAATATTCTTACAGTCATATATGGTATTGGCAGCCATTTACAGTGATAACGAATGTGAAATACCATAAAAACCTTTGTTGTACTGAATGTGTGTAAATTTTGCCCAGTCATTGGTTGAGTTATAATGGAAAACTTAAGAGATTTAATTTATTTTTTTCAACCATTACCTTTGAAACAAATATCAGTAGAGTACAGATGTGGATCAAAGCCAGACATCACCCTGATACCATGTCCTATTCCTGTACCTTTATTTTGGCTTCAGCAGAATTATGAGCTTACAATCACAGGGAGAAATTTTCAGACAGTAAGTTCATTTCTCAATCCATGAGTCCATTTATGTGTTGGAATAGTACTTAGTTTTGAGTATTTTTACTCAATTAGTGACATTATTATTTATGTTCAGACATTTTACACTTCAGAGTGCATGACATGTCTGAGAGTAATAGAGGTCCAGCTTTGAGGGGATTCTAATTCATCATCCCTTAATTGCCTGCTTGGAGCAAAGTCAAACCAATTCCCTTCTTGTCTGACCAAAGCAGTGTTCCTTTTGGCCTTGAACACCTGACTCTCACTTCTCTTTATAACAAAAATCATGTCACTTTGAGAAACATTTGATGTAGTAAAGATGAGAAAATGATTATTTTTGATGATTTTTAATTGATGTTGTTGTCATCACCATTTTTGTAGGGTGTTATACTGTGTGATCTCGGAATAGCCACACATATTCTTGGAGCCAGCATGCAGAACTCAAATTAGAGTGGATATAGCCCAGATAAAAATTAAAGCTATTAAAAGCACAGTATAGTACTAGGAAAATTTTTCCCATAAAAAATCCTTTATTTTCCAAGTCAGTTTCAAATCCAAAAATTATTTCTTTGTACTATGATTTATTTGGTGGGAGGGTCATTAATTTTTGAATGATTAGTTTCTAATACCAAATTCAAGTTTTGTATACTTTAAGGGATAAAATAAACAAATTTCAAATTCAATCTTATTATACATTATGAAAAATTAGGAAATCATTAAATTGATTTTCATATATTACTGATGTTCATCCTTTCCTCTCAGGCCCCCTCCCAATTATTATGTGTGTAGGTTTATAATAGAGATTCATCACATGAGCTTACATATTCCTCACTCTGAACCCCTAAAATGTGTCAATTTAAACACATTAATAATAAGCTAAGTCACAAGCAGTGATAACACACATACAACCATATTGGTCTCCTTGAATCTGACTCATGAAAGAGCATATCACTTAAGATTAGAGCTGTGCATTAGCTTAGGTTGTAAAAGGTGATTACATGGAAAATCCAAGGCAAGTAAGGTTGGTTGTTACATTGCTCTTTTAAAGGCAGGCTCAAAAACAGAATGAGTACCCAGTAAGATAGTAGTCATGATTCTTAAGGCCCTCTGGCTGTGAGGTTCATCAAAGTTCCATTCTCTTAGGTTGCAAAAGGTATTTTTATTATAATGTTTTGCCATAATCATGTGTCTGTTGAAATATAATGTGGCTTTACTAATGTTCCACAGCTGAGGAACCCCATACATGGTGTATGTTAGTTAGGTGAACACTTCTATAATGATCAGAACCTTTCATTCCTGTTTTCCCAAAATTATTTCACAAATATAACATGGCAATCTTGTATCTTGTTTATGATATTTTTCTCATTTTTTTTAGCCTTTTTGGTCTCATTTAAGTTTATTCAGATTGCATTATTTTGTCTCCCAGACGTAGCTTTCTTCATGAGCAATACTACATGCACAAGTCATTCATTTTTTTAATGATTGACTATTGTACTTTTCTAATATCATGCCACTAGAAATGTCCTTTGTGTCGTGTGCCTTAGTGACTGAAAATCTATATAGACTTGGCTCTTAGTCTGAGGCTTAGTTCATTATTTCCAGTACACTGTTTTCTGATGTCAGATGTTCATTTTGCAATGTGATTTAAAATATAGACCTACAAAGGCTAGACAAACTTTCCTATAACAACAGAGTGACCATTTGCATGGATCTCATCCACTGCATACACTATGTTCTGCAAAGTAATTCTCAAAGTAATAACTCACTCTTGGTTGTTCATATTTTATGACTAGTTTATGCTGTTTCTTATCATAAGTTCTGGAGGTTAACAAATAATGTTGGCAATATCTTGTAATATTTGGTGGTTGTTGAGACCTAACAGGTTAATGACTCCAATTTATGTTTTGTGACAGGCTATCACTACATAGCCATGGTTGATATGGAAATTACTGTGTGGACTAGACTGGGTTCACACTCACAGATATCCACCTGCTTCTGCCTCTAAGTGCTGTGGCTATTTATTTATTTATTTATTTATTTTTATTTTTTTTTGTTTAGCTTTGTATTCTATTAAGGGCACTGTTGTCTTCTTGTAGGATGACTCCATTTTTTATTCCTTTTATGCACATGTGTAGATATATTTTGGGAAACTTCTGTAGTAGTAAGTTTCAATATGACTTTTCCTAATGACTTCTGTGTAAGTAAGTTCATATTTAAAATATTCTTGGAAAATTTGCCTGATGATAAATGTTTTGCTAGTCCAAATAATTCTGATGATACACATCATGAGTTTATTTTCAATGTTCATGGAAATTATTCTTAATAACAGACTCGCTATATAGTCTTTGCATTATTCTTATGACTGAGGAGCAAATAGGAAATAACAATGAATCCATAAAGTTGGCTCCATAATATTTGAATAAAGTAAAATACAATAATTACTCTGTAAGCACTACAGTAACACAGTAGTTTCCAATTATTTTAAGACACTGTCACTAAAATATAAAATAGTATTTCTAATTCATGATTAATATACAGTATATTTTATTTCAATTTCTAATATTTTATTTCTATTTTTTATGTTCTAGATGCTGTCCTCTCTCATAGAGGAGGCTACAGCCCTTGCAGATACCTAGATTATGAAAATATCAGTGATTGGACTTTCAAAGGATCTTATGATTTTCTGTTTATTACCAACACTGCTGATGGTTCAACTCTTTGTAATAGACACCATCTTCACATAACTCATCAATCCCTCATCATAAGAATGAAGGTGCATCATGAACATTTCAGTGGTTATGGTGACCAGAGGACATCTTTCTCCAGAAATGGTGAGGTAATAGCTTTTACTCTACTCTTCAGAGAATGTGACTTTTTGATGCTAAGTAATTGTGCTCTATTACACATTTCCAAGTTATAATAATCTTTATTTAGAAAGATAAAAGTCTTTACACCAAACCCTAAAATGGATCATAGAAATGGATTTAGGCACTGCCAGTTTCTGTAACTATTTGACAATGACTAGAAAAGTATAGAACCTTTGATTCATGCACTATACTCTTAGTCAACAAAGGAAAATCCCTCATAAAATTCCCCATACTTATATTTAGATTTTAATTCACTTGTTCTCCATTTTAGCATAATATCTTAGTGATATTTGTTTTGTTAACAAAAAGACTAAAATATTTGAGCAACAGTTAGAACAAAAGTATGCTTACGTTAAAAGAATATATATCTTCCTATAAAGGGAATCAGGGGCTGTTGCAAGCATAGCTGATATGGGAAGGAAAACAGACAAAAACAAAGGACATAATCAAGGCAGGAATTGAAGGCAATAGTCTGACGAATAGTGGCTTAACCCAAAATAATGGTGCTTCGGGTCTTAGTTTACCATTTTCATGGTAGTTTTTGTTGTTGTTGTTGTTTATCTTTTACATTTTCTGCTTTGAAAATATCTCTTATCTATTGTTTTAAAATTTCATGCATGTTTTCATTTCATGTTTATCAAATTCACCTCCAGTCTCTCAGTTCTACTCCAACATACCACACATACCACATTGTATACACCTATACACACATACCACATGCACACATGTGTATGTGTTCTATGTGTATGTCTATAGGCATGTTTACATGTGTGTATGTATATGTGTATATGCTTGTGGAGTCTAGCTGTCAGCTTGCTCTTTAATTCCTTGATTTTGCCTACGTGGGGAGAGTACATACACAGGATACAATGGCCGTTGGTTTGACACAGGTGCTGGGATCCAAACTCCCATCCTCAAATGCTAACTAGTTAAAAAATGTTCTCTTAATATATGTCCTACCCTCCCTCCTATTACACTGTTCAGTGTGTGCTGAATGACGATATGCTACTGTCTCTCTGGCTTTCTAAAAATATTGTTTAAAAAACAATAATACAATTAGGAATTTTGTCATTCCTTTCTTCTTTTTTAAGTATATATGTATAATTTATATAAAGGTAGAATTAATTTTTTGTAGGATTGAAGATATACCTTCAGGGCACACTTTTTTCTCGATGTATTTATTTTATTTTCCCCTGTAGATATTTCCAATTAAAAACAATTCACTAGATAATACAAAAACAAACAATCCCAACAAGTGTCATATTACTAAGACTGTACATCGATGAAATTTGCTCAGTTAATAATGCTACAATTGTGCTTCTTTTTATTTGTTTAGTTTTCCAATTAAGATACTCCATAACACTGAAGGTGAAACTCCAAATTTTTTTCAATTGATGTGACCAATGTGGAGCGACAAGGAGTCTGGATTACATCACCCTTTCCTTCCAACTGAAACACAGCATCGATTAACTGGTTAGAGCCAATGATTTTTCAGACTAGAGACAGTGAACCACTATAAAATTGAACAACAGTGACAAATACTGAACTATAGACATTATTTAATAAAAGTAAAATTATAAATCTCCTTTAATCTGTTTTGGTGTTAAGAATATATTTCTTAGTCTCTACACTGTGGGCCAACTCAGTTAGGAATGTTTTGTTTTAGTTGGAGGGGTCTTGAAAAGCAGACATGTCTACCCCATGATTTAAAAGTCACTTAAGAACAGATCAAGATTTGTTTCTTATAACCTTACTGCTCCCTCTTCCTTGATGCTTCCTGAGACTCAGATTGAGTCTTCCTTCGGGGTAAGTTGTTTTCTGCATTTTGACTAGTGTGTCTCTCTAACAGTCTTTGTTACAAAAGAAGTGAGAGCTATACTTAGCTCTAGGTACATTGATAAGTATTTAGAGTGCACTTAGAAATTACACAGGCTTAGGAAAAGTTGTGTTAGTAGGTTCTCCATAGGATCCACGACCTCACTAGCCATTGGTAATTGGCTCAGTTTACAGTGTCCAGCATGATTTCCTTCCAGCTGAACAAGTCTTAGAATTAGACAGATGTGGTTCACCCTATCATGTAAGTGCCACTGCTGTACCTTTCTGGATCTTGTGCCTTTCTTTCTCTGCTGTTGTTCAGAGGCTTTGCAGCTGGGACTGATTTCCTTTCTTCCCTGACAGCTTGTAGAGCAACTTCTGGAACATGGAAGTTTGTCCTCAGGAAGGAGGCTTCCAGTTCAGTTTCAGCTCAATTCCTCCATGTTTTGTATCTAATGTGGTGTTTTCAGTCTTCAAGTTCTGTCAGAGCACTGGCAATTTCTTATATTATTTTAGCAGTCTCTTGGTCTTCTTTTAACAATAACTCAAAAGGAGGTTTCTATGCTTGGCACAGGGAGTTTTGTTAGGTAATCTATGGCTCTTGAAGGAAGCATAACTCCATTTATATATACAACTTTTTCAAACACACTTGCTGTTGTGTATATCTTTCCTCCCTCTCTTTCTCTATTCCCTGCCCTCTCCCCAGGACATTTAAAACTCTCCCATTCCCCTTTTCCTCCTTGTAGCATTTGTATCCTACTAAGCCCTCTCTAGAGATACATCTCACCTAATCGTGAGTTTACTTTCAATATATTTATTTAGAATTTTAAATTCTTTATCATATGGGTATTCAAATAAAAATGCCTATGCAAATTATTTAAACTAAAGTTAATTAATTTTATACATATCATAGATCTATTTTAATTAAAAATGTTTAAATGCGTATGATTGTTTATATGAACTGAAGAATAATATACAATTTATTTTGTAAACAGTTTTTTATAACTATGCATTATCCAATATATTAGTTTGAGGTGAAATTTTTACAAGATGGCTTCTACGTTTTTCTTAATGCTAACTTTACTTTGTTAACAAGTCTGCAGTGGTTTACTTTTCACCACATTTTTCATTTTTTCTCTGCCAATGAAGTTTTTGTATAAAATCTCATCTAACACTTTTTTTAAATTTTTTTTTCTTTATAATGAGACATCATTGATAACACAGTCCTCTTCTTTGAGCAATAGGCAATGTGTTTTCAGTAAAGGCCATGTAATTTACTTTTGAACATTGAAAAAGGTTGGTCCTTTTTTTTGTTGTTTTAACTTTGTACGTATGTATGTGTCTGCATGTGGGTATGTGTACTAGAGGGCCTTGTGTTTTCTAGTACTGGGGTGACAGTAAGTTATGACCCAGATGCTTCAAATGTTGGGATCAAATGAAGGAACTCTGTAAGGACAGAAAATGCTCAACTATCTCTCAAGCCTCTTGAAATGAATACGTTCCTTTCAACTGTACAAATTTTTAGTTCACTATCTCCTTTGTTGTATTCTTTTTAATGTTGGTTGTTTGGTGTACAACAGCTTCTTTAATGAAAAATGTGTTTCTCTATGCTTCTTGTTGTTCTGACTTTGATCTTTGGGCTTTTTATACTATGTTACAGAGTATAAAGATGTTGTACTTTATTTGTCTTTCTTGAAGTTTTCTGCGATTCAATGGCATATATGCTGATCAATTTTTTTAAAAAATTATTTGAAAATAATATATTTTTATATGCAATACAGGAATATTGGATTATTTAATATTTTGTCCCAAGACTCTATATTCTGTTACTTAATTTTTCTCCTTTGTATTTCTTCTGTGTTTAAAATGAATAAGTCATTTTAAAAATTATTTTCTGCTGAATTCAGTCTGGCATTAACTTTCTCAAATCCATTCTTCATTTTATGTTTTTGATGTATTTTGTAGTAGTAGTTTAATTTTCATTTTATTTATTTATTATTCGTAGGGGATTTTAACATCTTTTATATATAGATCAAAACATATGTAATATATATTAATCATTTAAGTAGTTTTCAGTATTTATTATACTTTTTATTTCTTTGGATCCTTAAATATTCTGGATTCTATTCTAGAAAAAAATAATTAAAAAAAACTATAATGAATAATGATGGTTCCCAGAAAACAATATTTCCCCAATTTCTTAAATATTATCTATTTTCTCTAATTTCTTAAATATTAGGATTAAATTAATCTAGACTATATCTTAGCATATTATGGACTTTACCCTTAGCCATTATTAGTTAGTTTACCATAGTTCAAACGAGATAAGGCTAGAATCAATTAATATATATCACTCTGTATATTTAGAATCAATTTATCATATACTTGCCTTCAGTAGATATAACTCTAGGTCTATTATTGCGGATGCTAATAATTATTTTTTCACATAACAGTATAATTTGTACTGTTATGTGAAAAAATAATTTGTGAGGATTTTTATTATTTTGAAACAAGGACATATTCTGTATCCTGGACTAGCTTTGACCAGACAGGAATCCCTCTGTGTCATCCTCTGGAACAGCCCCCATGCACATCTAAATTAATCTTTATTTATATAGTAACTTTATTTGTGAGACTAATGATGGGAAATTATGTCTTTGGTAGTTTTATATTTCTGTGCTTCTTTGTTGTTTTTAATAAAACAACATCTCTTAACTTATCTGAATTATAAATCAATTTGAAAGTAAGGATATGGAAGATATTTAAATAATTGTTCTAATTGATGTAATAGAGTAAGCTTTGCTTACCCCACTTCATCTGCTTTACTTTTTTTTCATCCATCTTTGTAACCAAATTAGTATGTCTGGAGGATGAGGAGGAATCACCCGTTCTAGGGTAGGTGCCAAGATGTATCGCTGTGCATGTCTGAACACACTGTTTGGAAGACAGGGAGTTTTTCCTCTAAATTCTTCAATAGTCACCTGTACAGTTTTGAGACAAGAGTAAGAAAGGGTTGGAGATCAATAACAATGTGTAACAAAGATGAACAAACTGTACCTTGGAGAAAAGCTTCTTTCATCCTGTTAGCAAAGACAGACCTGTGAAAGATTGTCTGGCTGATTTAGTCAGTTGGGGAATTCATTTGTCCCCATAGAAGTTACATTAGGATTCCATCCAGTTCCTCCCAATATATCCAGATGCAAGAAATTTAGTTTAAGCTTTAAATACAGTAAATGTTCTAGATGCAAGACTGAGTGCCTGACAAATGTTAAGCTCAGCTGTTTTTTGCTTTTGATAAAAAATAATAATAAAATAAAATAAAATAGGAAGTAACTTACATTCTGTTTTTTTGATTTTGCTGATTTGTATAAAATTTTGAAAATATCTTGCCTGGCTTCATGCCTTTGTAGGAGATAAAGCCTAAGGGATTTGATTTTTAAAAATCCATTTCTTTGAGATTGAAATTTAATTAACCATATTGCCATTTACATCCAACTTGGCTTTTTAAAAAATGCTTACGTTTTTTATTTGCTGATAAATTTGAATGTTAAGAATGTTCAGTATGGAAAAATTAGAGTACATAACCAAAAAGGGGGAAAAATAAGCAATTTTATATTATATAATTAAACAATGATTAACTCCTTAAAGTGAAGAACATTTGGTATGAAAGTTTCTTGTGATATAAACTCTCAGTGGTGTGGTTGTTCTTTACTGTACCTTTCTCCCTGATTATTCTTTTACTTTTACTGTTTTTTATATTAATATTTTTCAATGCCAAAAGTTTTGAAATTACAAGAACCCTGTTTTCCAGGTAGGCTGTGCCTGAGCCAGATAGAAATGTAATTTAAAACTGTCCTTTGATTCATTGGGATAAAATGTGACTTCTCTTTCTCAACACTTGAAAATTCAGGGACCTTTTGAATGTCTTGTGGAGCTTTGAACTAATTGGAACCAAAGGAGGAAAAGGAATGAAAGTCAAGCAGAGAACAGCCCAGATGAAGGAAGACGATAAGAAAGAAGGTTGACCAGATGACTCAATGAAATGAACTGGTCAAGGTCACCAGATAATGACAAGGTATTGATATTGCTTAATTACACAGGAAAGTTTTGTAGGGAGGGGGGAGTAAACTTCAGAGAGAAGGGAACCTCTTGATAACCCTCCATCTGAAGATCGATGGCATTGGGATGTCTTTGGTGGTACAGCTCATTTTTCCTCTAACAGAGGTTCATAGAAGGACACAAGATGCCTGAATAGATCCCACAGGAGAGACTTTTCCTTTACTGTGTTTATTTTGAGCATATTTTGAAGATGAGATATGCTTCTGTTCACATGCTTACCTGCTTATTTGACTTATATTTTATTTTTCAAAATATTTTCAAGCTTTAATGGGGTACAGTTGATGAATGAATATATAGGAATCCAAGGCATATGATGAAATCATTTAATATATGTATACACTGTGAAATTAATGAATCATCCATCATTTTACATAATTTCTATTTTCTGTATATCTTTTTAGGGAAACAATGACCTATACTCTTGGTAAAAATCTTTTAAAGATGTATTTATTTTTATTTTGCATGAATGAATGTTTTGCTGACTTGTACGTATGTGCACGACTCCTGTGAAATGCCCGAGGATGCCAGAAGATTGCATTGTAACTATTGGAGCTGAGGTCTTATAGACAGAGTGCTGGGAACAAAACCAGGTACCTTGCAAGAATAAATGCTTCTTAACTCATGATCTATGTCTCCAGCCATCTCTTGGCAAATTTTAAGTTAAAAATATATTGCTAATTTTAGACATCATGAAGAACTGCAAAATGTTTGTGGTAATTCTAATTGAGATAGCTCTTAAGTGATGTTTTTCAGTTCTGAGGGAGGCCCTACAGCTAGTTGTTCATATACAAATGTGAGACCTAATAATAGCACTTACTGAGGTAAAAAAACTTTTGACTCAAGTTAACACATGGAGTTACCATAGAGGCCATTGGTTGGGCAGTAACTGAGACAGTTTTAAACAGCGCTAGACAATGTAGCCTGGTAATGGATTTATTTATGTATGTACAAGGTAACAATGATTCAATTAACCAACTCTGAGTGTGGTGATGCATCTGTTTCATTGCAGCGTAACTTATCAAATTCCTATGAAAGAGCCTTCCTGCATTCTGACATAAATAGGTGAATGTAAGAGCTTACGTTCTACAAACTATGTATTGTCTCTCTGGAATTTCATTAGTTGTTCACTTGTTTTGGTGAAAGAAAAATACTATAATTTGGAACTGAAAATAAGATATGTGTCTAATTCTAAAGTAGTTCTTGCTTTGTAAAAAAAAGATTTTGGAGTTTCTTTATTAATTAGAATTTAGAATTATAAGGATGTGTTTAAATGATGGTGTGATAATACAGGTCATTTTTAGGAATAATGAATAGCAACTAGTGTTGCTTAAATTGAATAAGTATTCAGAAGAAAATAAGAGCAGAAACTTTTTAGAATAACTACAGGGTATTGGCTTTGCAGAAGTATTATATAATGAGGCTATTAACTATCAAATAACAAAAATGTAGACCATCAACTCATGAACTGATATGTGTACAACTGTGTTTATGAAGATACAATTTAATAAAGGAAATGAGGTGAGTGTGTAACAATTAGATTGCTATACATAAAATTTATGAAGATATATCTAAAACAAAGTAAGTCATTTTAGTTACAGAGAGAGTATATGTCTAAAATTCATTTCATCCTCTGATACCAAATCAATGGTTGATGAACTGGACAATATAAAGTCCTAGAGAAACATGAGGAGTGGGGTCTGCTCTCTCTCTCTCTCTCTCTCTCTATATATATATATATATATATATAAATATAAATTGATGCTAATAAATGTAAATGTATCTAAGTTTTCATAAGAAATATAAATTTGCATTTAGATTCATTGCATTCTGGTAAGAACTAATCTTTGATATAGGACTAATATTTCCTCTTGTGTCACCCATGGAAAAGAGGCTATCCCCACAGGGCATCACCTGCATCCTTTCAGTGGATCTAACACATAGACTGGGGGTAGTTGATGTCTAAACTTATAGCTTTCTTCAGTAATTTGCTGCAAATGTATCTTTAACATGGACAAACACCCATTATTACTGAGAAACATTCTATCTAGAGTGACTCAAGTTTGACAGTATATTCTGGGGATAAAAATGTTATTACACTGAAATAAAAGTTAATAAAAGTTATGTGTACTCATGCCTTAAATTTCTATATGAAAAAAGCCCAAACGACAATGGAGAAGTTTAACTTTTTATTTTTTTCAGTTTTTTGAGACGGATTTCTCTGTGTAGCTTTGCG
Organism: Peromyscus nudipes; assembly: GCA_902168325.1. NCBI lineage: Eukaryota > Metazoa > Chordata > Mammalia > Rodentia > Cricetidae > Peromyscus > Peromyscus nudipes. Next base: position 16,449 of record CABHPH010154698.1, read on the forward strand.
CCTTTCCTGGATCTCACTCTGTAGACCAGGCTGGCCTCGAACTCACAGAGATTCTCCTGGCTCTGCCTCCCGAGTGCTGAGATTAAAGGCGTGCACTACCACCGCCCGGCTGAGAAGTTTAACTTCTTAATATACAATATTTCTGCAACACTTTATAATTATAAATTCTGCTATAAAGAGAGGAATGGGTATTTTTGTGGTCCAAATATGTTCTAGCTAAATATTTCTTATGCTTGTTTACCATAGATGACTTTAGTGTTAACATGATGGGAAGCATTAGTATTATAAAAAAATTTGTATTAACATGTTAATGATATACATTTCCTCCCAGAATTATTGTAGATTTATGAAATTGAAAAATCTTTGTTCCTATTTTCATGATTATTGATTTTGAGTTCATAAATTATATTTATAAACTGTCTTCAAGGATACATGATAAATAATACAGAAGAAGAAGAAAATAGCATCCATCATGTAGATATAAAATCCATGAAATTTTCTGATGTCAACTCAATTAATAAACTTAATAAGGAAACCATTTAGACTCTAAATAAATCTATCAGTTACTACCAAACTTTCAGGGTCATAAGTCGCACTGAAAATGACTACCTTAAAATAATAACATGTTTCTATCTGTGAAATATCTGTCATTCAGTTGATCAATCCAGGCCATTGCCATGTAGCTCTCTTTCAGTGATTGCAGGAGTGTCTTTAATCCAGTTCACTTTCTTTCTTTTCCCTTTGTTTTTTTT
>CABHPH010154698.1:17300-47079 GCA_902168325.1 Peromyscus nudipes
TGTGAAGATACAGTGATAACAATATAGTCCAACCCCTCTCCCCACCCCTCCCCAAAAAAAACACCTGTAGAAAAACATGGGCATAATTATTTTCTACAGCCTTAGGTGAAACTAAGTATGACAAAATTTTGACTTCTTAATTCTAGCTTCTAAAAACAAACAATAAATATTCATTTTGACTGCACATTGTGTAATATTCTGTTTTTACAGTCCCAGGAAAGATGTACACAAGTGGAAATTTAAGAAACATTAAAACACAGTCGTATAATCAGGTAGTATGCCAGCATAGAAGGGTGCAGTACTGAGGCCAATAATCTAATCTATCATAATTAAACAGATTTCCCTGCTTCATGAAGATTCCAAACAAAACAGGGGATTGGAACCCAACAGTAAAATGCTTCATTTCTGTGAAATATCAGCTCCTAATCCATAGAAACATTTTTGTAAGTTTTTGTTAATTTTTTTTGTAACATTTTAAACATCATAGCATTTTTCTAGAAGCATAGAAACGCTTGTCTCCAACTGTATACCACTTTATATGGCTAGAAAAAAATTGAATCAGTCAAGCAATCCTAGACTTAAAATAGAGGCTATACACTTATTCACAGAGCTCTAAAATAATTCTGAATATAATCCATTGATTGGAAACTAACATACTTGGAAAATGGAACCAATTGATGTTATAAGCTTTGCTACAAACTACACGGTTTTTTGTAGATGGTATGGAAATTTCCAGTTACCATTTCCATTTAGTCACTTTTAGTACTTATTAAGTTCTCACTGGATATCTTATATGGAAATTTAGAAAGAAAGCACACACTTCCTACTCTGTGGATTTGAGGTTGTGTACTCTTTTGAATATGTAATATACACACATAATTAATATTTTTATTATAAAGTTTTCTCTGAATATAATAAAATATTTAAAAATAACCAGTGAAGATTTTGTTGAAGATGACATACAGAAAAAAAATGGACATAAATAATTATGAACACTTTTTAAAATTTGTCAGATGAATATTTTGTAAGATAAAACTTTAATTTCAGGTATCTCATTCATACCAGAGTCAAAGTACAAAAAAACTTGCAAGAGTGTGAGTGAATGATTAAATATATTGAGACAAAATCATACACAAAAAGCAGCAATAAAAATATTGAGGACAGAATACTGTTTGCTGTTTTTACTTTGGTTCTCTTATCATTTTTTCTTTATTAAAATAGCTCTTTTCAGGTACACAGCTGGATTCCTTTATAGTAGAACAAGTTGAACATGACTGTGTGTATATTTGCATATAGAAATGATTTACTGTTTTTTCCCCTCATTCATTTCATTCTTAAGTTTGTTTACTTAATTTTGTCTATGTTTAAACATGAGCAAATTTGTTCTCATATATTTTCTTTAATATTTAATATAACTTAGTAATCAGAGGTTATATTTTTCTAAAAACAATCTTATTGTTAATCAAGAAGGCAGAGACACACTATTTCTTTTATTCCTCTTGTCAGAATTGGATGATACTATGCTTGCAATCTTCAAATGAGATTTTATTCTATTTCCTTTCAAACTGCTAAAACAAATATTGCAGACAACTACATGCAGAAAATAGCAAGAAATAAGCCTGTTTCCCTCCCAATTAAAACATTTATATAATAAATTGCTTGTATGTGTTTTATTATAAACATGGTATTTTTATTTAGAAGGCCATTTTAAATACTCATAATCCAAAGTATATACATAGATTTCAAATACTGTTTTTGATATTTCTATCAGTTTTTAATTGTAGTTTCATTGTCAGTATGCAGATATTAGAAATCATTTTCTGTAGAATAATAATGGGTACCCAAACACTATAAAACTATGTTTAGTCAAAGAGACTAAAGATGCTACATTACTCACATCACCAAAGTACAATATTGTTCCATGCTCTACGGGATCACCATGTAATTTCCCTTTTTATCTGCATTCTTGTGTGGCATAATGCACTTCATTTTGTGAAAAAGATGATTATACATCAGCATTACTGTTTCTGTCTTTGTTGTCTGGGAAGAGATTGGCAGTTCCACACAGTTGGGAGAAACACGTTGTTATATGGAAGCCTGAGGCTAGTGACTTTCGAGTCTACAGATATTCTGTAAAATGATAGTGAAAGCATACCTATCAATGCTCACAGAAGGTTTTGAGAGCCGAAACTGATGTTCACTTATCCAGAGTGTGTAGAGCAGATAGGAACATTGGAAGAAGAGAAAACAGTGGAATAATAAGTCAGGGAACTATACAATTAAGCTTTACATATATGAAGCTACTGATTATCACATCTCCAAATTATTAAGAGACAACTAAGACATGTATGTGTAAATGTGTGTGTAGTATAGATGAGAAAAGGAAACATATGTATAAATTAACTATTTAATTTCTCTTCTCTGAAATTTATGCAAGCAATAAGTATACAAGCAAAGAGTTGGAGTATAATTTTACTGTTACAGTTCAGTTCTTACTTTGAATTCCTTTCCTAACACCCTTACTAAATTGAAACAATTTCCATTTTGCATTCACCCTGTATTGTGTGTGATGGTGGAAATACTTTCATGTTAATTTTATATCTCTAAGGCCTAGCACAAAGCTGGTTTTGTAATAAGACTCAATAAATGTTTTATGTATTAATGACTGAATCAACAAACCATATTTACAGCTTTCCAAAATTATAATAGCATCATTTATTTCCCCCATTTGTCTTGTTTCTATGTAATTCACCACTTTAGAAAAAAACAATAAGTGATATGGCCATTATGCTATTTTAAGATTGACAGGCAGCCATGCTTAGTGTCTATGCCCCATTTCTCTCCTCTTTCAAACAAAGCTAATAATCATACATACTTCATTGGTGGCATACACATGGATTAACTGTTTGTGACTCACATCAATCTATGTTTGACACAAAGAATACACTCAAATGTTAACAATTATTTTATGTACATTTTTGTTTATATGTGATATTCCTGAGATATACTGATTAATGCATTATTTTAAAGCAGGCTTTTTTCATGTTTATTTCAATATCTTAATGTTTTCAAATATTATGTCAGTTTCTCTAGTATATAAAACTATTCCACACACACGTTCCACAATATTTGTAAAATGAATACTCAGAGGATCACAGTGGCACAGTCAGTGTTATTACTTTAACAGTCATCCATTAATTTTCATGATATAACATAAGGACATTGTGGTGGTTCGAATGAAAATAACACCCACTGGGTTAATAGATTTGGATGCTTACTCCCCAAAACCTGTTGGGAAGAAATAGGAAATGTGTATTTGTTGGAGGAAGTGTGTCACTGGGGAAGGGCCTTGAGGTTTCAAAAGTCCACCTAGCCCTGGGCCTAGCTTTTCAACCTGCAGCCTGCAGATAAGTATATAAAAACCTTAGCTACTGTTCTAGCACCATGCCTGTCTGCTTTCCACATGAAGATCATGAACAAAACCTTTTAAACTGTAACCAAGCCCCCAGTCAAATGTTTTCTTTTGTAAGAGTTACCTTGATCATGAATTCACTTCACTGCAATATGACAGTAACTGCAAAAGACATTTTCTTCTCATTATCTCTATAAAAATATGAATTTATCTTGGCATGTGGAATATAGGGAAATAAAAAAAAGTCAAATGAACTTGCATGTCACATTTTAAGTTCACCGATGTATGAAACTATCAATTAATGATCTTTAATTATTTAAAATTTTGGACGAAGTAGAAAATTTCCTAAAATCCTGGAAAAGAGGAAATATGTTTGGAATTATACTGCTTTAGAAAATGTTACAAGATGATCACTAATTTAGAGTACTTTGCCAGGGGTGCAATTATTAGGAAACTTGCTGTGCTTTAGATATTCACGCATTTGTACAAGTAAATTGAAAAATTAATGAGGTATTAGATCAAGATATTACAAAACTTATGTTAATGAAAACAGAAAAGCAGACAAGTACATGTTCACATCAAGTCACAGAAAAAAATTAAATAGGAGTAGTTAATAAGAAGTATCTTACACAATGATATTTACATAAAATATAAATGAATAAAACTGAATGATAAAAGCAAACACACAGACTACATCATAAATGGGGGAAAAAGTCTATGAAAACAATGTGAATTTTCTTTTAAAAATTAAAAACCACTTGTGAAACAATTTTAATCTGTGTTCTGTCTCAACATAACACATTTAGCAAAAAATGTAAAATGAATACTATAGCTAATCCTAATTTAAAGTACAAAATAAAATATTGACAAAAATTAGTTACATTAAAATAACACTTTCTTATAAATTGCAATGATTTTTAAAATGTAAAGTTTCTGAATATTTGGAATTTCATTGAATTTTCTTGATTCAATTCAAAATTTAAAAATTAAAAATTATATATATTTACACACTATCAAATGTTTAAGTTAGAAATTATTGTGTTCTATAATTTTTGAAAGAAAATGTGAGTTCATATTTCACATTTTCATACTGAATTGAAAATTCACATTTCATATTTCTTCTAGAAAACTATTGCATAAAATGTTAGAAAAATCATATGAACATATGACAAAATTTGTAAAATATAGACACATTTAGCAACATTGAGAAATCCTTTCAATGATTTTAAATATTTGTTAATTCCAGTGGATAGCATCTGTCAGAAAAATACATTAGAGACAATAATGTTATTTTTAACATTTAAAAAAGTGTGTTGTGTTTTATTGTGTGTGTGTGTGTGTGTGTGTGTGTGTGTGTGTGTGTGAGTGATTTACTTGCATGTAAATAAGTGCACCACATGCCTGATGCCCATGAACAGGGTGTAGGCTGAAGTTTCTGTCCTCCAGCAACTCCCAAATATCTGGGCAGCAGCTTCCCAAATACTTGGAGGTTTAATATTATTTATAAATGTTTGCCCACTGGCTCAGGCTTATTACTAACTAGCTCTTACATTAAATTAACCCATAATTCTTATCTATATTTAGCCATGTGGCTTGGCATCTTTTCTCAGTACAACGTTCTCATCTTGCTTCCGTTAACTCTGGCTGGAAACTTCTGACTCCACCTCTCAGCTTCCAAGAATTCTCCTAGTCTGATAGTCTGCCTATAATTCCTGCCTGGCTACGGGTCAACCAGCATTTTATTAAGCCAATTCAAGTGATAAATCTTTACAGGGTACAAGAGCATTATCCCACAGCAAAAGGGCATCAAGTCCATTTAACTGTAGTTGTAGAAGGTTGAAAGCCTTCAGGTAGATGCTAGGGACTGAACCTAGGTACTCTTGGAAATAACGACTACTCTTAACCATTGAGCCATTTCTCCAGTCCCTCCTGACTTGATTAAATGAATGTTCCACTTTGTTTCCTTAGGTACTCCACATCTAAGTCGCTAGATGCCTTCATTTTAACAATCTGCTTATATAACTACATAACTTTTACTCCACTCTAACTCTATGAAATAGTTTCTACACTCAGCTAACAATTGCATCCTACACAACTACATATATTCACTTCAATTATTTAACAAGAATGCACTCTTCTTATATTTCAATTTATCATAAATATTTTAATTCAGAACCTTGAAATATCCACTTTTTAATATTGTTACTGAAATATGGGTATTTCAGTAAAAGTATATTCTAAAGTAGCAGTGAAGTTATAAAGTTATTCATTGAAAATTTCCTTTTAGTATGTTATACAGATTATTTCCTAAGTTCTGCTATATTTTATAAATAGCATGAATTTAAAGACCAGCAGTAGAAGGAAAATTGTGTTGGTCGTATTACTGTGCTGGATATATTCATTTTTTTGTTTTACTTAGCTGTGATATAAAGAGTTTCAATTAGCATGCTTGCAGCAGTAACATTTTCTGTCAATATATCATAGCAATATTCTAAGCATGAATGCACTTTAGTGAGGATACAAATCATTAGTAATGAAGTGGTCCTTTGACAGATTAAAGACAGAAATGAACTAAGCAGAATGGACTAACATGCACTTTGCTTACCAAGAGGTCCTGTGAATCAGTTTGTACCATGGAACTGATCACACACAGCTGAAGTTAGAGTTTTCCTCAAAGTTTTTGAACATGAAAGTCTGAATTATGCAATGACACTCTTTTTCGTAATGTGTGAAAAACCGATGTTTAGTTCAAAGAGTGACACAGTCACAGAAAGTTCAGTATATATAGAATTGAAAACTGTAAGCTGTTACCCTCTTGCTCACTAGAATAGGGTATCAATACTGAATTAATAAGGTGATCTACCCAAAGTCACAGACAGTTTAAATGACACAAATTCAATTAATATCCAATTACTCTGAATGACCAACATCTTAATTTAACCTATTTCCATCATTGATCACAGAGATGGTCATTTTGGTCTTACAAGTAGAAATTTGTAGAATTCTTCTATACTTTGCCTGCTGAATTGTTCCCTAAAGAAAAAACAGCCCCAAGCCTCTGTTTCTGGTGAAAAGCATGGTAACTTAGGATCAATAGAAGATACCTAGTCAAAATGATAGGCATTCCATGTTATAATGAATAGAATTGACTCACTAGCTAAGTTTTTATAAAATGAAAATTATTATCTTGCAAATATATAGAAATTTTGCATAGAAATCACATTAAAGATATACAAACAGTTGTAATTAGTTTTTTCTTAATCAATAAAAACTTCTAGTTTATATTTACAATGAAAGCATCACTTATATCAATACACATGTATTAAGGAATCTAAACCCAATGAAGAGGAATGTGAAGAAGATCATTTTTGATAATTTTCTGTATGCTTATTGTAGTCACATTATTTCCTCCCCTGTGTCTCCCTCCTCCAATCCCTTTCATGCCTCTCTGTAGACAAATTGCTAAACGGTCTTTTTTTGTTGTTTTGTTTTGTTTTTTGTTTTTCGAGACAGGGTTTCTCTGTGTAGCTTTGCGCCTTTCCTGGAGCTCACTTGGTAGCCCAGGCTGGCCTCGAACTCACAGAGATCCGCCTGGCTCTGCCTCCCGAGTGCTGGGATTAAAGGTGTGCGCCACCAACGCCCGGCTGCTAAACGGTCTTATTAAATAAAAAACCTGGCCAGCCTGGGCTACCAAGTGAGCTTCAGGAAAGGCGCAAAGCTACACAGAGAAACCCTATCTCGAAAAACCAAAAAAAAAAAAAACAAAAAAAAAAAAAAAAAAAAAAAAAAAAAACCTGTAGCCAGATATTGGGGATAAGACCTGAGATATCAGAGGAATAGGAAAAGCCACAAGCCAACCTCAGTTTACCAACCCTCAACTTCCAAAGAGACCTACTTCCTGTATACCCACACCTATATGCCTTTCTGTTCTGCTATCTCATTTGCTCTCTCTGTCCTATATTACTCCCTCTTCCTTCCCAGCTCTGTCACTTCCTGTCTGTCTGTACAGACTTCCAAACCTTTATGGTTAACTAGTGTTGGAATTTAAGAAGTGTGCCACCATGCTTGGCTCTATTCCCAGTGTGGCCTTGAACTCACAGAGATCCAGACAGATCCCTGCCTCCCAAATGATAGGATTAAAGGTGTGCTACCATTGCCTGACTTCTATGTTTAATATTGTGGCTAGCTTTTTCCTCTGATCCTCAGATAAACTTTATTGGGTTGCACAAATAAAATATCACCACACCTTTCCTACTTACTTTAAAAACGTCACCTCTTCACATACACATAGATAGATATATATGTAGATATAGATATATGTATGTGATATAGATATATGTGTATGTGTGTTGTGTATCTATACATACATACACATATGTGTGTGAGTCCATTTAGTGTTGCTCATACAGACATATGTTTTAGAGTGAGCATTTGGGATTGGATAAACTCTCAGGGAACTTTGCCCAAACTACTCCCTCTTTCGTAGCCATTTTTCCTGTAACTCTTTATCTAGGGATGGGGCGCTATGAGCTTCATCAATGGGCGCTGAAATGTCTACTGGTGTTTTCAACGTGTGTGTCTTGCTCAGGTGGGAATATGGCTGAAATTTCCTGGGTTTTGCTCCCTTGTCATTTATAGAGGAGCATATCGTGCAGCAGGCACCATCAGCTTCTGTCTCTTGTAATCTTTAAGCACCCTCTCATGTGAAGCTCCCTGAGCCTTAGTTGTATTCTAGATGTATCAGATGGGACTAGGTATGGCCAGCTGTTCCCAATATTTTGACCAGTTGAGGGTTTCTGTAATAGTCTCCATTAGTTGCTAATAGACATTTCTTTGAAGAGGGATGAAAACTAAATTTAGAGAAAGTGATTTGGTAAAAATGCAATGCTTATTTTCAATTAGAATTATAATAAACTAGGAATCAAGGAAAATACGCTCTATTTAATATTGTCTATGAAAATAAAAACATGCAATTAATATCCACTAATTGGTAAAAGACTAAATTTTCTTTTTAAAATCAGGAATAAGTTAAGTTTATTCATGCCAAGCACTCTACATTAAAATTCTGGAGGTTCCAGACAAAGCATTACAATACAATAACCACCACCACAACAAAAACATATGAACACTAAGCATATGGCTCACTGAATGAAATAATTGCCATGCAATCAGGACCAAAGCTCAGATTCCTAAAAATCTATGTAAAAAGAAGTGATGTTCTGGTAGCCCACCTGAAATTCTAGTTCTCAGGAGGACAAGGCACTGGGATGCCCAATGCAAGCAAGCTAGGCAAAATCAGGACTCCCTGAATTCACCGAGGGATCCTGCCTCTATCATTAAAGTATAAAGTGATGGAAGAACTCAACCCATAGTTTACTTCTAACCTTGGCAATCATATACATATACATGTTCACATAAATTTAAAAAGATAAAATACAATCCACAGGGTCAAAAAAATTCATTAATCATTTTTTATGACATAAGATTTGTGTTGACTCTACATATAGTTCTCAGATTCAAAAATGGAGAACAAAAATTAACTTTTAAAACAAACATAAAAAACCCAAACATTTCTTCAAAACACTAAGCACATGGAAAAATCATCAGGTCATCACTCATTAGGAAGTGGAAATTTGAAAGCAACAAGGTTCTTCTACATGTCATTTTTTACAAGATTGTTCTTTAAGAATAGATAAACTTAAGGAATACATGCCAGTTCAAATTTTTGACAAAGATATAGAAAATCTCAAACTCTCATGTACTGCTCATAGATGTCTAGTGTGATCCAATCTTTGTGAAACAAGTTGGGAATTTTTGTAAACGTGAATACGATTCTACTATATGTACTTTTCCATTCCCAAATATTCACCAAGAGAAATGAAACTATCTGCATACAAATATCATCATGCATGTTCACTACAACTTTATTTATAACAGCCAACAACTGGAAGGAACCAATGTGCATCAAGAGGAAAATATATTAAAAGTTGTCATATATTCAGACATGGAATATCATGCAATAAAAGTAAAAGCTATCAAATATTGACATATGCAACAATCCATGTAAATCTGAAAATACATCGAGCACAGAGGCAGAAAAAAACAGAAAACTGTATAATTTCACAAATCATATATCCAAAATACAAGTTGCTTTCCAGTGAAGAAAGATTAGTGCTTGCTTGCTCAGAGTATGATGATTTACCCCAGAGACAAAAGGAGACAATGGATAGGATGGGACATGAACTTTGGACAATAAGTATGTCTCTGTATCACCAAGATGATGTTCTCCAAGATAGAGTCCCAGGTAAAATGTATCATATCTTACAATTTAATCATATTAAATTTAATTATATGTTGGTTATGTCCTCATAACTTTTCTTTTAAGAACTACTTTCCTGGAAAGCAATCTCGACAACTGGCAGTTTCTCCCTTGTAGGTTTAGTGCACTTCTCTGTTTTGTTTTTTGTTTGTTTGTTTGGTTTGGAAGGCCAGGAACATATGAACATGACAAAAAGTTGGGAGAGAATGAGAAAATACAAACTTAAATTGTGATAAAAAGGAGACTTTCACTTGAAATCTGGAAAGCAGCAGAAGGGGAATAGTGCCTTTGTGCATGTGAAAACTGATTGTGAATATCGCTGTGGGGTTGCTCAAGCACCAAAGGCCCTCATGAAAGCTCTAGAGGAGCTTCCTATAAAATAAGGCTAGTGAAAATAAGTGGCACTTTGTCCTGTTATTGTTTTTGTTTTCTCTATTCTTTTTTTTTTGAAGTTTCAAGAGAACTTTTATTTTTAATGAAATCAAGCACAGCCGCCAGTCTCCACTCTCCATGAGCAGCTCTCAAGGGGCCAGGAGCCCGGAGCAATGGGATTTGGACATCTCAAGCTCCTCACCACTTCTTCAAATTAATTTCTTTTTTTTTTCTTTTTTTAATATTTTTATTTTATAGTTAACTTAATTTCACATGTCAGCCATGGATTCCCCCGTCCTCCCTCCCCCCCAGTCTTAGTGAATCTTATGTGGACATGCTCTGAGTGAAAGTTATGTTTTGTCTGCTAAGAATGCCAAGCAGAAACAAGAAAGCAGAAAGAGAATGCACACATGAAACTAGATTTTATTTCACTGAGCAAACACTGGGGGGGGTACTTAATTGAGCTCATAATTTTTAGGAAGATTTTTTTCACATATAATCTATATGAGCGCAAAAATGTCTACTCGATCTCAGGCGTTTGTTCACTCTTATTTGGGTTTCTGTAAGGTTATGACAAATTGTCCCCATAAATGGTGAGTAAAGTTGTTTCTTCACCTTTTTTATTTCTGGTATTGGCTGAGTTAAGGTGGACAACTGACATATGCTGTCTTTAAATATCCAAATATACATATATATAAGTTTGGAGAAATAGATCGGTGATAGAAAATTTAAAATATAGAAACAGCTGAAAATGAAATCAAGAATATGATCAACTGTTAATTTTAACCAGAACAAATTAGAAAATAGATGTAAATGTTGTTACATATAGAGGAATAAAACCTGTTTAGTTCTGACACTTACTGTCTTCTGAAATATATTCCTGAGCGAGGATGGTGGAACATAATGCTGTGTGCTTGAGCTATGTTACATAGTTAGAAAGCAGATGGAAGATCATTTTTCTACTGGTCATGTGAAATCCTCTCAAAATATATAAAAAATCCACTCACACTGAATAACTAATGAGTCATTTAAATCTATACATTCAGTATCACCCTTGCCTCAAGGAAGTTCTCTGATGTCAAATTGTTATCATCATGTGAGTTTTCAGTATTTTTTTAAGTTTTTCTTTTCAGAAGATCTTACATTATTATTGTTTTTGAGATCATAATATAATTACATCATTTCACCTTTCCTGCTTTCCTTTGCCAACCCTGTCATGTACCCCATTATTCTCAAATTCACTTTATATATTTATGTATTGTATATGTAAAATGAATATGTATATACATAACTATATCCATCTCAGTCAATATATTATGTATGTATGTGTATGTGTGTGTGCATTTTCAGAACTCATTTCTTTAATCCTTTTAATCCCAGCACTCGGGAGGCAAAACCAAGCAGAGCTCTGTGAGTTCCAGGCCAGTCTGGTCTACAGAGCAAGATCCAGGACAGGCATCAAAACTAAACAGAAAAACCCTGTCTAGAAAAACTAAAAAAAAAAAAAAGAAAAAAAAAAGCAAGTAATTCTGAAAGTTGGTACTTGGAAGGGAGGTTCTTGTGGTTACTGAACCTGACCAGTTGGTCACAAGTCTTCAGAACTGGTTTTCGGGGTGGGGGGAACCTTTTGAGTGTTTGAAGAAATAGGCTGGAGAATGCCTAGAGTGCTTGCTGTACAGTTTAATAGGTGATTCTGGTGAATGTTCAGAATCCCTGACTAAGAAAGAGAATGAGGTTTCATATCAGAATCAAGGCCCTATTAGGAACTGGCCCAGAAGCAATGTGTGCTGCAGTGCAGAAAAAAAAAATCTCTGTATTTTGTCTGGGTCCTAAGACTTCAGGTGAGCTGAATTTAAAAGTAATGAAATAATTGATTGGATAGAGGAAATTGCAATATAACATAGAATACATGTTGTCAGGATGACAGGAAATTTACTCTGAGGTCATATCATTAATTGGCCAGATGCCAAACATTCCACTATCAAATCAATGAATAATTTAACTCATTTGAAAGCTTGGCTTTAGAAAGAGAGCTCCAGAATGCCCTGTATCCACAGAGACACCCACAGATCTAATTTCTGGGATTTAGTCGCCCAGATAGTCAGTTGCAGTCATGTTCCAAAGAGGCCCAGCCACTACTCCACCTGTTACCAAAACTGGTTTCAACTGTACAATATTGGTTTTTATGGAATATAGATGCAAGATGTATAGGTTATGGAGGTTTTAGCCAGACTTCTAAAGATAGTCAACTGAGAGACAAAGCAGTGTGCCCAAGGTCAAGATCCTTCCAAGCATTTCTGAGAGGATAACACATAAGGGGATGGGGATGATGACAAAGCTGAACTGGAGAATCTAAGTTGGTGGTGATATGAAATGTATTCTGAGGAAAGCCTTAGGAAGAATAAGAACCAGCCCAGAAGAGAGGTCATGTGTGCCTTACATGCAAGGGTATAGCCCGTAGGACTATCCAGCTGCAGCTCAGAGCACTGCACAACACAATGCATACCAGATGCCTGTTGAGTTATGAAACTTAGTGTTTTCTGTGATAACTGTTGCTCTTGATTTCCTCATTTCTATTATCCCATTTTTCCTCTTGAATGGGAACATTCCTATGTACCACTGTACTTTCTAAGGACCAAACATTCTTTTGCATTGTTCAAAAGCCATTTGCCCTAAAAGTATCCTGAATCTTAGGAAAGTCTTCTGCCTTAAACATTTAACACACATGGGACTGTTAAGCTTTTGAAAATTCTTTTTTCTTCTTTTTAAAGAAATTTTTATTCATTTTACATATCAACCACAGATCCCCCTCTCATCCCTCCTCCTACTCCCTCCCAGTCTTCCTCCTAACCCACCCCCAATCCCCTCTTCTGAAAAGATAAGGCCTCCCAAGGGGACTCAGCAAAGTCTGGTACATTCATTTGAGGTAGTTGCAAGCCCCAACAAACCCCCAGCACCAAGGCTGTGCAAGGTGTCCCACCATAGATAATGGGCTCCAAAAAGCCAGCTCATGCACCAGGGATCCCACTGCAAGGGTCCCTTAAGAAGACCAAGTTACATAGCTGTCTCACTTACGCAGAGGGCCTAGTCCAGTCATATGCAGGCTCCACAGCTGTTGGTCTAAAGTTCATGAGTTCACACTAGCTTGGTTCAGTTGTCTCTGTAGATTTCCTCATCATGATCTTGATGCCCCTTGCTCATAGAATCCCTCTTTCCTCTCTTCAGCTGGACTCCTAGAGCTTGCCTGGTGATTGGCTGTGGATTGTGACATCTGCATCCTTTGACAATTCTTGAGGATAGGCTAAATGCATTTTGCATCATGAGATAGATATGAGCCATTGGGGACCAAGAGCATATTGTTTGGCTAGAATATGAAATGTCCCTAAAGCAGATAATGATATTTGAGGAAGTTCTGGAAATTGTTGGAATAGGACATAGATAATAGGTGACCCCGGGCATGGCTTTGAAAGTTTCACCTAGAACTCTATCCCTTTCCCCACTGTCTCTGCTCTCTCTTGTGAAAACATAATGTTCATCTCTACCACATCCCCTACTACCATGGTGTGTTAAGGAACACCCAATACCCCTCTTTGAGTATCTTATCAAGAATGTTTGAGTTAAGTCTGATCCTGAGAAACTGATAAACAGACATTAAGAAATATTATCTTAATCATTTGTTTATTCTTTTTAAAAATGTCAAATCAGGAAAAAATAAACAAGAACTTGTAGATTAATGATATAAACCCATAAATAACATATATTACCTTTGTATCAAAAAGAAAATGCTATAATTTGTAAAAGGAAATATTTGTAATAAAGAATGTCAATTTCATTAGATAACTTCAGTGCATCAAATTTAAATTTTAGTTGAATTATGTATAATCAGGAAATATAATACCTTGCACAAAGTTTAAAGGTAAATGTTTTTTAATCTTAATTTTTATTTTTTTAGTTTTAATTGCATAAAGAAGATACAGATGAAGCACAACAGTTTCCTCAGTCGGTTCATAAAAAATTGTAACAACAATTTGTTAATACAGGAGATGTTGTATGCATTCCTTGTGCATTATTTTGTAGACCTTTACATGTAATATTTTTTTAATTAAAATAAATGAGTTTAAACAAATTTCTCATTGTCAAGAATAAAATATTTTCTTTTGAGTTATTGGTCAGGGAGGCTCCAGAGGCCACCAAAATGTCAGATTACTGACATTGCTCTTAGTTGCCCACCAAAATTTGAAGAGAAGACATGATTACTGAGGACATCATGTGATTACGTCACAGGACATGTAGCCTCAACAGAAAACTGAACTAGAAGCTTCCTCCCAAGGTGGAAGATGCCGTTCATCCTGCATGGGTGGAAAATTATCCACCTTTTTATCCAGCTCTGAATTCTGTGAGATAATATAGTGACTTATTGTGCCCACTGGTTCAACAGTAACATAGATATTACAGCAATAACCAATCAATTTCTGTTTGGATTCAAGGCCCACTACACAGGAAGGAATCCATCCTGGTACCAGAGACTTATTAAAGAGTTTATGAATGGAGAGATAACAGGTCCTAATGAGGAACCCACTACTTTTGTTTTGTTAACTGGACATTTATTCCAGATTTTTTCTTCTGTTTTATCCAGAGATTAGTGCTGCTCTCAGCCTTCCTCAGAGACTTTTCTAATTGCAGCTGCAATGGTTAATGCATGAGCACTATCTCTTTCTGGAGAATACGTTTATAAGTACTACCCCCTTTCTGTGGGGTTACTCCTTTTCTCTCCCAATCTGTGACTGTCATTTTCTTTTGACATGACTTCTAAGTTGGTTTTGCAGAGAAGATAAGGAAATTGAAATGTTCACAGTCATATTGTATGTCTAGAAATATTTATTTGTGATTCACCTTGTGGGTCTGTAGACTACGGGTGTTTTTCTTTACCTTTGTCATAAGGGAGAGCAAAGAAAATTTGAAATTGGAAAGCAGACGCTGAAAAGTAAAGAAACAGGGGCTTTGTGGTATCCAGGCACAGAAAAGCAGAGGGGTAACTGAGAGATGACTAAGGAATTAGAGAGAAAAAAAATAGCAAAATGATACATGGCAGAAATATGTTTTAGATCTATATGAGTCAGACCTTACTGAATGACAAATATATTTATTTTGACAGAAACATTACCATATTAACAACCATTCCATTTGTAGGTCCCAGGTGTATTTCTTTGTTTCAGAAAATTTATTAATAATGCATGCCTCCATGTGATAAGTTGTTAAAGGCCCAGGTATTTAAACTGTTGATGAATGTGACTACAGAAAAAAGTTACCACACAGCTTATATTAATTGAATAGCCCAATAATTGCATGCCATGCTTTAAAAGTAAATGCATAATATTCTCTAAAATGTACATGACACTAATTGGAATTGATAGAAAAAGAGAACAGATCCCATGTGCTTTCAAGGTGTCTCCCAATGCTATGTGAAGCTAAGAGAGCTGTTTACAGCCAATACAGAGAGTTTTAGAGAATTTTCAGGAAGTGAATTTAGGCTTCACTGATCTTTACTCTTCTGAACCCTCCGACACATAAGGGAATTTTAGTACATATTAAGCTTAATGTTTTATCAAATGCCTTGAATCTTACTTATTTAAATGGTCCAATGACATAAAATATTAAGTCTAGGAGTCAATGCCTATCGTAAAATCCCCTGCAACCAAGGAACTGTGGCAATCAAGTTTCCAAATTCGTTTAAACATAAAATGTAAAGTTTGACTTTTTTAACCTAGGTAAGGCATTTAGACTTTTCTTTTTCCTTTACAATAGTGAGATAGTGACAAAATGATTCAGTATAACAGTTCACTTCATTTTCCATGTGAAGCAAACATTTAACATCATTGATGAAAATAGCTCCATTAAACTAATAGCTTTCCTCCTACTTTCAAATGTTTTGGTATCCTAGAATGAACTTCTCAAAATACATTCAAGCTTCTGAGTTGCTATACATTAAGGATCAATTCATTTACTCTTCCACAGATGAATATACACATAAAACATGTTTTATTTAAGACATTTAGCTGAAATGTGAAACATGGTTAACTAAGAAATATTTTACAACCCAATTTCAAAAGGTCATCCTTTGATATTAATTTCTTAGAATATATAAAATTTGACATGCTTTATTTAGTGAAAATGTTGTTTCAACACACTGAACAAATTAATGAATGATCTGGTATGTATCCCTTTTGAAACACTGATTTCCCCCATGCAAATTCTAAAATTAGAATCTGTATAATGTCAAGCAATTTCACAGTTCTTGTCCTCAGTGAGATTTTAATCCCTTTTAAAGTAACATTCTAAAATACTGTGTTTATGTTCAGCCTCTCCTTACTCAAAACTCTTCTCTACATTTCTGTATGTCCTTTTAAGAAATTTATCAATTTGGTAACAAAACACTGAATATAATTATATGACATCGATGACCTGGCCAACTGCTTACTGAGAGGCTGTATGTTTTTCCTACTGGACATTGCAGTACAGAGCACAAACAGCAGGCAAGATCATTCTGAAACCATCATAAAGTGGTACAAAAGAATTACCCTATAAAAACACTCAAAATGCCTGCAACCTTTGCCTCAGCAAGTTAGAATAATTATGTTTACTTTATTAATGACCTCTTTATTCTTGCTCTAGCATGATAAGGTCTCCTTTAAAGACTCAGTCATGAAATTACCCCCACTTTCTGAAACCATTCGGTCTTGAATGAGTTTTCACTTCTCTACATGAACAACACTCTGTAACAAATACATAAATCTATTATAATCTCAACTACCGAAGTTTTATTAAGATTATAACAATTCCTTATGGAGTACATGACAGGCATTGCATTCACCTAGGGACTGTGACTGGGAAATACTCATACCCCTTCTGGTATCTTCTTCCATCAGTAAGAAGCCAAACTATGATTTGAACCAACTTTGTGAAACCCTGCATCCTCTGTTCAGCAAGCAATGTGCTGCTATTTGTTTGTGTGGGAAACCTGCTTTCTGTGTCAGCCTCTTTCATTCCCAAAGCGCCCCATGTTCCACATTAATAAAAACCAAGTAACAATTATGAATGAGGACCCCAGAAGAGAAAACGAGGAGTAGGTAAAGTAAAAAGACTGAATAAGATTACAAATTTGTGAGGCATTCTTGTCTAAAAAGGATATTTGGGCAGAGTGCACACAGCTTTTTATCATTTCCTCTCTATTAGAATCTGAGGAGAGTCAAGTCAGAGAATGGCACCATGCTTATCTTTTCCTTACATAGCAATCTCACAAGCTAACTTTCATGTGGAAAGCAATATTATCCTGTCAGACATACAATATGAAGACTAGACTCCAGGCCAATTAAATCTGTGACCTTGAGCCTGAATACTAGGGATTGGTATCTCACAAGTCGCTAGGTAATTCAGTGTGTAGTCAACACTGGTAGCCAGTGATATAAAGGAAAACAAGGGGATAATAAAAAGAACATTCATTTTATGGTTTATTTGGCAGTGGGAGAGATAGGGGTGTGTTCAAAAAGAGTTATGGGACCTCAAACACATTGGCATATTATATTGCAAAGGTGAAAGATGATCAGTTTAATTTTACTAATCTTAGTTCTAGAGTGGACTGCCCAATGTGCATTCATTTAAAATGAGGTGATGATTTAGAAATGGCTTATGAAGTGTAAAGATAGACTTGCCTTTTAAAAAAAAATCTGCTTTTAGAGTCGTTGGCTCAGTCATTGACAATAATGCATTAAAAATCACATAGGCAGCCCACTGCCTTATATGTTCTAATTTTTTAAACATTTAAATTCTAAAGAGATTTATTATTATAAGATGAAATTAAAGTCAAGCATGTGGCACATGTATTAACTCCAGTGCTTCGGGAGCTGAGACAGGAGGTTTATTTTGAGTTCAAAATTAGGAATACATGGCAAGTTAATGTGTCACAAAATAAAAATAAAATTCAAGTAATAAGATGAGTTGATTGTATGATAATTTTGTTGGATTGAGATAAACATTTGCAGCAAATATACTAGTCTAAATATCATAAACAACAATTTCACACAATAAGCAGTGCCTTTTTTTTTCTAAAAGTGAAAAATATAAGAATTTCAGAAATTCTGCTATTGTTGAGTATTATACACTTTTAAGTAAAGGCCCTGTTTAGAGGAACCAGAGACTTCATTAAGGAAGAATGGGCATTGTAATCTCATTCTCCCTGTAGGACAGAGTTCGAGATCAACAGAAATTGATCTCATGGCTTGTCTACCATCTGATAAGCTGCTCTTATAAATTTGCACATATATTTTAAGGCTCCTCTGCGAAGTTCAAGTAAAAATCACTTTTTTAAAATACCACATATAAAATATTTACCATGGAAAAGGAAGGCTATATCATGGAAAACTTCCAAAGATTTGTTGACTATACCAATAGTGCATAAGTAATGAATAGAATACTACTGAATTGATACACTAGATTTGATGATGCTTCCTTGGATGATGCTCCAAAAGCACAAAGCTCAAAAAGAAGGGTGGGTATGGTGTAGTTGCATATCAACTGTTTACTCTTTATTATTATCTCAAGCATAAACATTGATAGTGCTTCTATTGTTCTATTAAATTATAGGTTTGTGATAAGTTGGAAATAATAACAAAGAGATCGGATGTGTTAAGATGTGGAAATAGTTTGATCTTAGAATTGACACACCAACAATATTAATTTGATTGAAATTAATTGATATTTGTATGGAAATTTCAACTACATATCAAAGACTCTAATATCCCCAAAGAAATAAATTCTCAAAAGCACCTACCTGCTAACAAAAATATACATACACTATCTCCACAGTAATAGAAGTAAACAAGTGAGAGTTGGATTTGTTTCTAACAGTATTGAAGTTGAAATCATATTTTAACGATCATTGTAATAGCAAGGATATGTGGTTACCAGGGAGTACAGCTCGCAGTAAGTATACAGAGGCCTCACATGACTGTTCATTAGGTTTACCACCTATTTTTGCAAATATGATTTTATTAGAACATAGCTATGTCCTTTGATTTATGAAATCTCTACAACTGTTTTTAATGATACAAAAACTTAATTGATGGTTGTAATAGAGAACTTAATGATCTATAAGACTAATACTTAACAGAAATTGTTTCTATCTCTAATGTAGTAGATGAAAATAAAGGTTAGTGTTCTAGATTCCTTATTTTTGGTGGTAACTTTGAACAAATTCGTTCCTCTTCCTTAGCATGTCTAAGCATTATCTATAAGGTATATAGCTTGCATTTACTGTGAAACTTGTATTTGAGTTATTTGTAATATAATTCCTAACAAATTTACAAAATTTATTTTAAAGGGGCAAAACATACACTTCCATTTAAATATTACAAATTCCTTAATCATTACCACATTTATCCCAGTGAGAGCGATTATTTAGTCAAAATAGCCATATTTCACTGCTGTAAAATCTATCTACATGATCAATCCATAATATCAAATTTCTCAACTCACATTCTATTAATTGTATTCTTCTTTAAAATGCATATATATGCTTTCCATGTATTTTTAATTCAGTGATGAGATAATTTGCATTTCTTTCCTTGGTAGCCAACAAAATTGAACCACATTTATATTAAGAACATGGTTCTTAATATAAATATTTCCTGTTAACTCTACATTACTTATTTTAAAAAAAAATCACCAAATCAATCACAAACTACAAGATACAGTGTTAAGACTTTCACTTTAGGATTTTCTTTTTCTTTTGCCTGTCCTAGGAAGGTAAGAAATGTATCTGTTATTTGTTTTACTCTTTTGATAGGGCCACATTCATTTGCTGGGCTGATTAAGCTGACAGAAGTTAATGGCACAGTTCTGTTCAGCCTTTCCTTTCCACTGGGTCCACTTCCTATGGACTTCCTTGCTGACAAGGGAACAACATTTGGCAATGACATAGTAAATAGCAAGGCTTCAGCATTGTCAGGGGACTGTGTGAGCGCTTAATGAGCCATTTCATTTGGTTAATGTCTTACTCTTTGCTCTGTGATGTTCGGTCAGTGGGCAAATTGCAACTATAAAGTCTAAGGCTGCCACATACATCTCTGGAAATGGAGTCTGGGTTTTTGTCTTTGTAGTCTTATTTTGGAAAACATTTCTCTTGCCAATTGTCAGGAGACAATCCTATCAGAATGGCAAACATTGTCTTCTGTAATGGAGTATTTGAACATTACTAGTACTAAAGTACTTTTGTGTTGCCTTTTTCTCTTGGGCTCTTCTTCCTGTTGTAACTTATTCCCTTTGGCAATCATGCAAATTGTTTGTGGGTTTCATAGATCAACTCAGTGACAAGAATCATATGTATTGTGTGTCTATAATGATAATAATAATTTGGTGATAGAATATTACAAAATAAATATCTCAGAATTTGAAAAGCAAGGAGCTGGTGAGAAAAGAAGAGTTAAACAACCTCATCCAACATGTGACCCCACTCATATGCTTCCACGGTCCATCTCCAGTACGCACAAACAGCAGCCTGCAGCCCTGTGGTCTCTTAGCATTCTCATCACCCATGGAGGTTGTGAGGTTCATCCTGCAAAGGCATGATATCACAATGAAAGTAATGCACTTCAGTGTTGGACTCCCTGTGCCCATGCTATTTTGTACCAACTATCACTAGTAAAATCGAAGGTATCTTTAATCACATTTGTCCTTTTGTTATTGTGGATAGAAACCAATTCATAAAACTTCAAAATATATAGGAAAAATATTCATTCTTTTTTATTTGAAAAGAAAAATTGGGCAGGGTTTATTGTATAGCCATGTGTTTCAAGAAGGGTATATGGAAAGGTGATTTACTTTAATGAAAAGCATCTCATTACAATAAATGAATGATAACTGTTATGGACACAAAGAACACAGGACACAAGATTAAAGTACACTGTTACCTTGTGTCACTTCTATGAAAACCACTCACAGCTGCTTTTTCACTCCACATGAACCTGCTAACTAAGAAGGCCCAGGGTGGGATCTCGACCCAAACGAGCACGCTCTACACTGCATGGTGTCATGGATCAGGGTTTACGATGAAAGGGCAAGCTGGCCCACTAAGAGTCCCCTGGCAATCAGAGACAGGAGATGACAAGAGCTAAGGGTTGTCAAGTTAAAAGGAACCTCAAAGATTCAAACTGAATTGTCTGAGGTAGCATAAACTTTACATAAGCAAAGCCAAGATGGAGAACGATGGGTAGAGAGTCACATTCACAGTAGAGCCGAGACATAAAGCTCCACCACTTCCTGCTCCATCCAATTCCACCCTTCCCAAAGCTGCGGCTGGGAAGTCTCAGGTAGGAGATCAAACTGTGAGGTGGTTCCTGAGTTCCAAGGTACTTATTCTTGAAATGTATCATGCATCCTATTGAGGATAGGCACGGAGGATGTCTGTTTAGCATATGCAAGGCCCTGGGTGCAATCTCAACTCCACAAAAAGGCCCACTGTTTAAGTGTCTTTTCCTGTTTTTCCTCACTCGAGATTCCTTGCAACTAATGGGAATGAAGAAAGCCATTGCCACTTTTGGAAAGAATGCACAAAAAATTAACTTTTAGTTCCATGACCAACTCTGGGAATGTTTAATGCATGGACTTTCAAAGCACAATGATGGTATTCTATGTTTGTCATCAGTTGGTACAGTTTACCACATACTCACTTCTACAAGGATGTCATGTACACAAAGATCCACATTCCATAGGTGGGAACCTATGAAAGCTCTGGACTATACTCACAGGTTTGTTCGATCATGGGACATCTGGTAAGGATCACTAGCATACCAGTTGCGCCTCTTCCAGAAAGATGTTGTCATTTTGTCTAGGAGTTTACTCTGGGCCTTGTTGCAGAACACAAACTCCCTCAAGCACTTCTTTCTTGCAGTTGACTTTTTCCATAATTTTTTCTTATTACCAGCCTTTCTCCTTAACCAAAGGCCAGAACGGAGTCTAAGGAACCGATGCACGACCGCTTTTACTGTCTTCCTCTTGTTTGTCCGTGTGCTACAGTACGTTAGAGTTCTGACCGGTGGCTTCAGGACACTCGGAACCAAGGTGGCCACTCTATTAAGGACTGTTGTAGTTTGCCCATGTGTCAGGTTTCTGACAGATGTGACAAGTCCTGGAGCAGAGGAAAAAACTGGTGTCTGAATATGTCTAAAATGAACGGTGCACAGTGCAGAATTAAGACAAGCATTCTTAGCATAGTTCCGATAGGGTGAAGATGCCAAAACATTCAGGGGACATAATATTCCTGATGCAGCTCTTAACGCACCAGTGAAGACGGAGGCCGCCATCTTGCCTTCATTCATTTTTTAAAACTACTGTTTTAATGCATTAAAACATAAAATCCAATGATTGGATTAATGTTATTGGCAGGAATAGTACAATGTAGATCAATAAAGCAAAATACAAATTAATGCATTAGAACATATATATATATTTATGTGTATATATGTGTGTGTGAGATACAGATGAGTAAATATTTATGCATATGTATTTATTGAATATGTACATATATAAATGTATAATTTGTGTAAGACATATATGCATAGTTATAACTACATAAGTAGTCTATTCTATCTTCATCTTTTTTTGACATTTTGATGCAGACATATGTGTATTATATATATATATATATATATGCACACACACATATATGATACATCTGATTTCTGTCACCTCTCAGCCCATATACCTTCCTACACTCTTATTTCCCTCTTTTCTGCACGTAATTCTCTTAAAATTAATTCATTCATTTACTTTTAAATGACATGATACTATTGTATTTATATGGTAAGGTATGATATTTTGATATAAATATACAATGTACAATGATATATTTAGGTTATTAAAGATCTCAAACATTTGCCATTTTTTATACTGAGAACATATAAAATGTTTCTTCTAATCCAGGTATACTGTCTTGTATCTGTAATCTGAAGACTGAGAAGGACAAACTGGTGCATCGTCATGAGCTTGGAGCCAGAGTGAACTGTAGAATGGAGTGTAACAAAGAAACAACTCATGTCAAAATCATCATGAAAAGCACTGTTTCTAGTTCTTTTGACACCACACTTTTCACTGGAATCACCATTTATGGGACTCTGTGTGTAAGAGAACATTATCTTCCTCTCATTAATAGTAAAGATGATTCACAAGTTCTACTATGCTATGTAAACATTTAAGTATATTGGTAATTATAATGATGATTTTCCCTCTGGAATTCCAATTAGTTCATATATATATATGACAATGGGTGACTTTTCACATTCAAACAACAGCAGACACTAAATTTAATAAAATTATTTTTAAAGTTTTTTTAAAGCATTTGTAATTACAACTTTAATTTACTTTTTATCAATAAGTGTAAAAATATTTAAATAAGTTCATAAATATTTGATCCTGTTCATATTGCTTCAATGTTTTCTGAGTAATAATGAGAAAATTCTTTCTACATTAATAAAATTTTATATGTAATTTAATATATAATCAATCCTAATTAAGGTCCCTTTACCTCTTCAGTAAAATTCTAGGTGAGTTAAATTTTCTTATAATAATTGTGGTTTTGTATTTTCTTTGTATTTCTACTATTGTTTGCTATATTTTCCAGCATATCAGCCAAACAGTAAAATTGTGGTTTATTGAACAAATGCTCATGTACTTTCAGTGGATTTTATTCATAATCAATATTAAGTGGCCTATGGAACTTTTTCTTTTTGGTGCAATTTTATATAAAATAACTAAAGTTTTGGTTTTATATGCTGGTAATTTACTAATACACTATGTTTTACCTAAATTGTATTAGTCTAAGTAATTGTATTGCCTGAAATAAACAAAGCCTAAACCTTAGTGGCTTGAAAAATTAAAATTCTATTTTTGGTATGTAATTCCAAAATATGTTGATCTAACTATTGGATAGTACTCAAAGCATGGCCCAGGGATTCAAGTATTTGAGCCTTATTTTCTTCACTATGTTCCTTGTCCAGTTTTCCCTAAGGAAAGCATTGCCATACTCCAATGGACAAAGAAATGACACTCAGGTCTGAGGAAATTGGAGAAAAGTACTCTAGCTGTGTTCATACTAAGAGAAATTTAACCCATCATGACTATGCAGAAGCATGGGGAACAGAAGCATGTGGATTCCTGGATCCTCATAAAACGGTGATTGGGCTTGGCAGTCCACCTTGAGTCTAGCCTGAGGATGGTTATACCAGGACCAAGTTGGTTAATGAGATTAGCTATATCTGCTTTGTGCTTTGATTAAGATGCCATACCACTGAGAAAGGTGGAAGGGAGGCAAAGGATCATCACAAGATAACTTCTGGTTTCCACATTCATGTGCACAATGTATTCAGGAACCCATAACATTCAAATATGCAGACAAGAAAATACATACCTCATGTGAAAAAGGAAAACAATAATAACAAAAGAAAAAAATCCTACTCAATCTTCACTAGTTAACATTTTGAACTCTCTCTTTTTTGTCCCCAGGGTGTTTCTTTCCTTTATTTTAAAGACAATTTCATTTGGAGACAAAGTATGGGAGGGCTCACCTTTCCCTGCTTTGAGGAGGACGAGTTCCAGGCAAGGGATCACTGGTACAGAGACATGAGGAAAGGGGGTCACAGCAAGGTTCTGTGCCTTCTGGGACGTTTCTGGACAGGGTGCCTGGTGGCCTAGAGGATCAGAGCTGCGGAATATGTGGTAGTCCTTGGTGTCACATCAGGATGGGGCCTGCTTCAGACCCTTCTGGCCTAGGCCTGAGCTCTGCGGGCCACACTGGGGAGGAGCCTGTCGTTAGAGACTGAAGATGATATAGATCTCAGTGTTGGAGGTTTCATATAACCCTTTATTTTTGTGGGGTTTTTGTTGTTGGTTTGTTTGTTTGTTGCTTTTGTGTTTGCCAAAGGAGTATATTTTGATTAGATTCATTTTTTTTTCAATATACTTCACCTTATTTCTCTCAACTGGCTCTGTCTCTTCCCTTCTCCACTACCTTCAATGGTGAATTGTCCTAGCTTATAATAAAAGATAAAACAGCCGGGCGGTGGTGGTGCACGCCTTTAATCGCAGCACTCGGGAGTCAGAGCCAGGCGGATCTCTGTGAGTTCGAGGCCAGCCTGGGCTACCAAGTGAGTTCTAGGAAAGGCGCAAAGCTACACAGAGAAACCCTGTCTCGAAAAAACCAAAAAAAAAAAAAAAAAATAAAAAATAAAATAAAAAAATAAAATAAAAAAATAAAAGATAAAACATAATTCAAAACTTCTTTTAAAACCTAAGAGAAAACATGTTAAAAAGCTTGCTGTAGTTTTCATTGTCATAATATCAGAGAAAGATAAAAGCATCACAAGCAAACAAATCCCTGTGAAACCAATATTCCTTATGACCACAGATGAATAAATCATCAACACAAGAATGGCAAATCAAACACAAATACAAGTAAAATGACTATGCACAGATCTGGAATGAAATTTATCTCAGGAAAACAATGTTGTTTCTGTCTACCAAAATGTAAGTTAATTTAATATGCCATATTAATAAATAATGAATACTGCAGAATTGTCTCAGTAGCTAAGGAAAATGATTAGACAAAATTAAAAGATTTTCATGATCAAAACAACCAGCAAACAAGAAATAGAAGAGAACTTTTTCCATCTGTGAAAAAACACACATGACTTATAGTAGAGGAAGACTTCAGGCATTTCTTAGGAACAGGGATAGAGTAGGGGCATCTATGTTTAACATTTTCATTCACCTCTGAAGGGGAAGTTCAAATCAGGCCATTTATCTATATATTTGCTATAGGGCTGCAGGAACAACTGAGGTTTTCCAACCTGACTGTCCATGTCTTAGTGGAAAGAAGCTGTAGCAAATTCCATCACAAAAGAATTCATCATTAGGACAGAACTCTTTCACGATCAGTGGTGAGAAACTACTCTGGAATGAAAACTTGCTTGTGTTTGTGGGGATACAGGTAAAAGACATCAGGTCATGGGTGAGCAGATAATTACTAGAGACAATGAACACTGAAGGCTGTGAGGACACTAGGTAGATAAAAATCTGAGCGGTAAGCACAACAAAGGTTTGGAGTTTGTCTACTATTTGTGGCAAGAGTGTTTGAATATGTAGAAAGTAGATCAGGACTTTCTATTTATTTATTTTTCTTTCTTTTTATTTTGTATTTGTTTGTTTCCTTTTTGTGTCTGTTTTTCAAGATACAATTTCTCTGTATAGCCCTGGATGTCCTGGAATTAACTCTGTAACTCAGGCCTTGAACTCAGAGATCCACCTGCCTCTGAGTGCTGGTATTAAAGGTGCACACCACCAGGCTTCTTTAAAAAAAATAGATATTTGTTAAATAAGTTCAGCTGGCCTTGTACTCACTAGTTAGCCCTGGCTGACCTAAATTAATGAGAATCTTTCTATCTATGCTACCAGAATGCAAAGATTTTAGGTATAGAATATCATTTCCAACAAAACAACAATGATAATAACAATATAAACATTATAAAATCCAGACCTTTCTTTTTGCAGGATCCCTCTTACAACTCTCTACTGATAGAGTTTAATAATGACATTTTACACAAGTTGTTGCTATTTAAAAGTAGATTAAATAATCTACCCTTTTATCCTATCATAGCTATATCTCCTTTTCTTCTTTAGAAAGGGATTGCATTTATAATCAACCCCCTTAGAACCATAAACATTTATAAACAATATTTTGGGAATTTGGGCATAGCTTTTCATACTACTTCCTGCTGGTTGGGTGCACTGATAATCTTATAGGGATCCTGGGAAAATTAAGAATTATAATTAAATCTTGGCTATAGCAGTCCGTGAGGATGGATCATCCCAGCCAGTTGCTTTGAAGCTGATTTTGGATGTTAGATTATCTGGGCCATGGTGATATCAGAGACCTTTCAGGGGATCTTGGCTGATTAAACCATATTAGCCTGGAATCAATCCACAGGTTCTCATCTTCTGTGGAAACAAAAGCAGAATCTCTTTTCCAAAACAACATGTCCTTAGACACAAATTTTGAAGTCAATATGCCTTTAAATTTTATATATATATATATATTTCAGCAGCCTTCACAATCAAATGAAAAAATTCCAAAGACAATATAATCCAGACTCTGTGTGATTTTCATCTTTACATGGCTTATTTTTATACCATTTTTATTGTCTCTTTAAAGACTTTATTTTTTAAAATTATCTATTTTCTATATAACTGTTACTGTCTATACTTCTTTTCCTCTCTCTTCCAAGCTTAGATACATTTTTACAAACATTGTAAACTGTTTAGAGGTTTATTCAATCTGAATTTGTCTATTGTAAATCTATTGCTTTAAACTATAGCATGACTAGGACTGAAGCAGTGGCTTTGGTTGCTGACTACACCCATCTCAGCTTCCAAATATGGTGAAGGTTACTTCACAGCCAGCTCTGGGAGCCATGTACACCACCAGATCTCTTGGAAGCAGTGGGTCTATGCCTCCATCAAAGCAGTGTGTAGCCCAAAAAACATCTTTTAAAAAAAAAAAAACTAGAAAAAGCTTAATCTGACATGCAGTGTGCTGAGTGGCTTGGAAATGCCTCTGTGTGCTGCAGTAGGAATCCACCATGCTGTGTTCAAGCTCACATGCCACAAACCCATCATACTGCAGCTCAAGGCTTGCCTGAGACACAACTAGGAAGCTGATTTTAGCTCCATTTTAGAATCTCTTATTAAGTTCTCTCAGGTTTTAGGTGGAAACATGAGCCAACATGTTGGGAAGCCAAATGTTTCTCTGTGTCCTGCCCAGCCCATGGTTGGGACAAATCTCTCTCACCCAGCAGTCCCACAGCCGCTTATAAAATATTCACTCAGAGACTTAATATTAATTATCAACTGTATGGCCTATGGCAAGCTTCTTGCTAGCTAGTGCTTATAACTTAACCCATTTCTACTAATCTATAAGTTGCCACATGGCTGTGGCATTACCAGTTTGCTGGCATCTTGCTCTTCCTTGTGTGGCAGCTGGCATCTCTCCCTCCTCTCTTTTATTTTCTCAGTATATTTTCTTAGATTTCCCACATGCCTGTACGCTGCCTTGCCATATGCCAATGCAGCTTTATTTATCAACCGATCAGAGCAACACGTATTCACAATATACAGAAAGTCACCCCACAGCAACCCCCACAGAGGTTGTATATCAGATGATAATGTGAATATCAGATATTTACATTACAATTCATGAAAGTAGCAAAATTACAGTTAGGAAATAGCAATGGAAATAATTTTATGTTTGTGGGTCACCACAGGATGAGGAACTTTATTAAAGGGTCACAGCATTAGGAAGGCTGAGAACCAGTGTCCTCAATTTTCAGTGAACCACAAACATTTATTTTATTCATGTATACAAAATCCATCAGCCTTGAATAAGAAAAAACAAACAGAATGCCTGTCTTTTTGAGACTGGCTTAATTTACTTAATATGGTTATCTCTAACTGCATATATTTTCCAGATAATGATAATTTTTCTTCTACATGACTGAGAATATTTATGTTGTATATATATAACACATTTTCTTTATCCATTTCTCCAATGATGGGCACGTATTTCCACAAAGTAGCTATTTTGAATAGTGTTGTGATTTTCAGGTATCTTTGTGATGTGTTGATTTAAAATCCCTTGGGTATGTTCTGTAATGGTATAACTGGGTTGTATGTTGATCTATTTTTTAACTTGCAATTTTTGAACAACCTTCCTACTGATTTCTGAAAGACCAGACTAGTTCATATCCTTACTGTCAGTGTATACATGTTCCTTGTGCTAGATAATTATTCACTGTCAGTTCAAGTAGGTACACCCTTTATGATCAATAATATCCACTTGATGTGAACTGTTGAAAAATGTGTACATGTGTTGATGAAGCAACACATATAGAGAAGTGTACAACAAAAGTATCTAAAACAACTATGAGTTAAATCTACCCAGATCTTTATTCATATTATTACTCAATTAATTTAATCAAATAGAATATGCTAAAGCAATGAAACCAGAATTCCTTTATAGCAAATTATAATGGGATATTTTATTCTATTATAAAGTATCACCACCCACAAAAATCATTTTATTCCATTTATAAAGTTAAGAACAGGCAAAAATTAAATAATAATTAAAGTAACATTAAAATAATTGCATGGGTGATTATCACTTATTAGTAATGTTTTAATTCAAAAACTGAGTCATGGGTATACAAATGAATTTATTTTGTACTTACTTATTGATTAAATTTTTATTTTGTGATTGACATCTAAATCTACTACAAACTCAATGAAAGATAAATTCAAAAGTATATTTACATTTTAATGAATTATCTATTATCAACTCAGGAAAGATTAGTCTTAAACAGATTAAGATGACTGATGTCAATGTAAACAAATACATTATTTTCACTATCTGTATTCATTTTTAGTTTAGTCAGAGGGCTCAAATGTTGAGAAAGAAAAAAAACAGAATATCACATAGCTTATAGAAAAATAACTTAGGGTTAAACCTAATTGACTATGATTCTAATTAACGTTAGCTGTCAACTTTACACAGTTGAGAATCAATTGTTTTTTTGTTT
>CABHPH010154700.1:3487-30936 GCA_902168325.1 Peromyscus nudipes
CTCCTCCTCCTCCTCCTCCTCCTCCTCCTCCTCCTCCTCCTCCTTCTTTTTTGGTTTTTGGTTTTTTGAGACAGGGTTTCTCTGTGTAGCTTTGGTGCCTGTCCTGGATCTCGTTCTGTAGTCCTCAAACTCAGAGAGATCTGCCTGGCTCTACCCTCCAAGTGCTGGGATTAAAGGCGTGCACCACCACTGCCCAGCTGATCTTCATTTTCTTAATGTCCATTTTTTTGAGTTCTTTATATATCTTGGATATTAGCTCTCTGTCAGATGTGTAATTGGTAAAAATCTTTCACCATTCTTTAGGCTGCCACTGTGTCTGCATTATGGTATTCTTTGCCATAAAGACACTTTCCAATTTCATGAGGTATTATTTATTAATTGCTGTTCTTAGTGCCTGTGCTAATGGTGTTCTGTTCAGAAAAATCTTTCCTGTGCCAGTGAGTTCAAGCCTGTTCGGCACTTTCTCTTCTACCAGATTCAGTGTGTCTAACCTATGTTGAGGTCTTTAATCCATTTGGAGTTGAGTTTTGGGCAAGGTGAGAAGTATGGCTTTATTTGGGTTCTTCTACATACAGTCATCATCCAGTTTGACCAGCACCATTTGTTTAAAGATGCTGTCTTTTTTCCACTGTGTATTTCTGGATAATTTATCAAAAAAACAGGTGTCCATATGCATGTGGACTTATGCCCGGGTTTTTAGTTCTGTTCCTTTGACTAGCATGTCTGTTTTTGTGCCAAGACCATGCTGCTTTTACTACTTAGCATTGTAGTGCAATTTGAGATTGGGTATGGTGGTCCATCCAGGAGTTCTTTTATTATTTGGGATTATTTTTAGCTATCCTAGATTTTTTTGTGTGTGTGTTTCCATATGAAACTGAACATTGCCCTTTAAATTTCTGTGCAGAATTGTGCATTGAATGATTGCATTGAATTTGTAGATTGCTTTTGGTAGGAGGGCCATTTAAACTATATCAATCCTACCAATTCATGAGCATGGGAGATCTTTCCATTTTCTAATATCTTCTTCAATTTATTTCTTCAATGTCTTAAGGTTTTTATCACACAAATCTTTCACTTGCTTGGTTAGAGTTACCCCAAGTTATATTATTTGACGCTATTATGAAAGGTGTTGTTTTCCTGATTTTGTTTTTTGGTTTATTTCTCATTTGTATATAGGAGGGCTCCTGAATTTGTGTGTTAATTTTGTATCTTGCTATTTTGCAGGAAGTGTTTATCAGTTGTGGGAGTTTCCTGGTGGAGATTTTAGGGTCATTTATCTATAAAATCATATCATTTGCAAATAAAGATACTTCATCTTCTTCCCTTCCTATTTGTATCCACTTGCTGTCCTTCAGCTGGGGATGGGCTACAAGGGTGCGGGTGGGGATGCACAGACTGAGAGATCCCACAGGGAGGAGGAAAGCTGGGTTTGCCAGGAGGTTTGGCAGAGTCCCCAGAGAGTGGAGGCAGAGAGGAGGACAGGTCTCTGCAAGGAATCTGCCCCAGGACTGGAGATGAGACTGTGGAATTTGCAATGGAGGACAGAGAAGGGTGTGAAGATGGCCTATCTCAGTCCCAGGCCAACTGGCCAGCTGGTTTCCAGGAACAGTGTGCCTCTGGGTATTGGAGGCTGACACAAAGGGATGGGATAAGGGAAGAAGGCTGGCTGGTCCCTGGAGGATCTGCTGAATCCTCAGGGCATAGAGGCAGAGAGGGAGAACAGGCCTGCATGTGGCCTGCTGCAGAGCTGAGAATGAGACTCATATAGTTATTTTTTTAAATAAAGAAATAAAAAAGAAAGTCCACGCTTCCAATCCTACCCTCGTTTGGATAGGTCCACTTTTGAACCTGCCATTTGCAGCGGATAACAATCTTCTTTGTTCTCTGTGATTTTACAGCAATCTTGGTTGAGAGGCTTGTGCCTGAATTTCTCCACTTACAGAATGGAAACAGCCAGGTAGTATTACGAAATAGAAACTGTTTTGCCAAGAAGTTTGTAATGCAAATGTGGTTGGTTTAAACAGAACTGACCCCCAAGTGTGTTCATCATTCAAAATGGAAACGAAGAGAACGTTTTGATAGTGACTGCATTTTCGATGAGCGGCTTGAGGTCACAGTTCATAAAACAGTACCGCACCGTTTTGGGTCGTTTTCTGCAGAATTTGTAAACTGAAGGGATGGAATGCTTTTGGCTGCGTATCTACATCTGCTATTTCTTACAACTGCTTTCCCTGGGGCATGAATGACTGAAGCAGCAGAGTTAGTAGAGAAAACAGGTGTGCCTGTGCAAAAGAGGAGTGTGTGAGTGTTTGTGAAAATTATCTCTCTTGCTTCCTAGCTCTTCTGAGAGAAGTCTAGGCTCTGAGCATCCCCTAGGGCAGCACCAACTGGCCACACCCTGGCCTCTTGCATGGACTTTCTACCCGTGACTTGACAAGTTCAAGAGAATGCAGCTTTAGCTATGGTTCAATGGTTAAGAGCACTGGTTGGTCTGTTCTTGAGGACTCAGGTTCAATTCCCAGCACCCAGATGTAACTCAATTTTGTAACTCTGGTTCCAGGGGATCTGATGTTCTCTTTTGGCCTTCACAGGGACTGGGCATGCATGTGATACATACCAATACATGAAGACAAAGCACCTATAAAAAAATAAGTAAAAGTTGGGACCACTGTCTTTTGCCAGCAGACAGTAGATGCAAGCTTTCCCAAGAGACTTGCTGGTTCTTTTCCCAGTTAGAGTAGGAGGTGCTCGCCTGGTCTCTGCTTTCAGCTTGCTGTAGCTGTTCTGTAGTAAGACAGATGAGGGAAGACACGGTTGTCACTTCATTTTTAACTTTATTCTGTGTGAACCTAGAGGTAAATCAGGGACCGCCATCACCTCAGGTTCTAGCTGGTTTTATGGTTTTCAGGATTTTTATCAGTCCCTAGCAGCTCTTCAGGATTGTCCGTCTCGTACCGACAGCACTCAAAACATATTATACCACCTGAAGTGATGATGGCTCAACTTACCGTGGTGGAGCTGCTTGTCGGCTGGGTGAAATGGTGGCATAGTTTTCCAGCTGGTGCCCCAAACCCTGACACCAGCTCCC
Organism: Peromyscus nudipes; assembly: GCA_902168325.1. Lineage (NCBI taxonomy): Eukaryota > Metazoa > Chordata > Mammalia > Rodentia > Cricetidae > Peromyscus > Peromyscus nudipes. Next base: position 6,576 of record CABHPH010154700.1, read on the forward strand.
CCGAGCTCCCTGCAGGAGGACAGCAGAGGAAGCTTGGGCACAAGCAGCGGGCCGTGTGGACCGTGGAGACCGATCTGTCCATGGCCTCACTTTCACAAAACCTTATCACCTGATGTGTCCACTCACAACATCAGAGTCCATTCCAGGAAGCCTGCTGGCTTAGCGAGGAGGCCAGTGCAGACAACGTCTGATGACAAGTTCTCGTGGGTTGAGGAAGACCTCGTTTCTCCAGGGTGTCCCTTGGTTCCCTAGGACCTTTGGATTCCCTGGTGGAAAAGAGTTCTGTGCCTGAAAAACGTCACACTCTGTATTCTCTTGTGGATTCATCATGTTCATTGGCACAGTAAATATCCTGAGAAAACTTGGTTAGTGTTATTTTCTTTGCATTTTCAAAAATTTTCTGGTCCAAAGAATTATTATTATTATTACTATTATTATTCTTTGGAATATCTAATGACATCCAGAGAAAGTGTATGTTCCAAGGACTGCTCTTTGGGAAATGCCAATACAGGTTGATTACCCCCAATCCAAAAATCTGAAATCCGAAATGTTCAAAAATCTCTTGAGTATCATTATGAAGCCACAAGTTGAAAATTTCAATGATTTTATTTCAACTTAAATACACATAGTTTGTGTCCATTTATGTATTTATTTGTACTGGGGCATTATGTAGCGTAAGGTAGCCTCAAACTTCCAATGTAGCTGAGGATAATTTTGAGTTTCCAATCCCTCTGCCTCTACCTCCCATGTACTACCATGCCTGGTTTATACAGAGCTGGGGGACTAGAACCCAGGGATTCATGCATGCTAGGCAGGCACTCTACCAACTTAGCTACACCCCCCAACTTTTTTTATTTTAATTGAAGACAATTAGTCCATAACCAAATGACTGTGCTGACTCATGTTAGGTTTGAATTCATGGACACAATCATAGACCGTGTTTAGGGAAGAACAATCTCAAATCAGAAAACCTTATATTGCTTTTCATATGATTATGTTTTATTAGACAGCTATATAAAAAAGGTCTGTCTAGTGCTTGGTGGTCACTGCACACATGGCTGTTTGGGTTTTAGTTTTATTAATCCACTATTAAGATGCTCTGATTTTGGCAGACTATGGTGTTTTGGAGTGGACATTTGTACTCACGCATCTTTTGGTATTCCCAGTCTTATGCTAAAAAAATGCATATCTTGGTTCTTCTGTGACCAAGGAAAAGGCTTGTGATTTTGGCTTTGTAACCACAGGTACCATATGAGGTGGATTTTGGAGAGAGCCTTGAGAGGAAGTAGCAGTAGAGGGGTGAGAGGACAGCAGTAGGACCCCTGACCCCAGTCCGCAGGGTCACAGGCGCTGAGCATGGGTCCAGCCATGCCTTCCTCAGACAGGAACCGTGCTGGAGCTGGGTACCTTTGCAGGCTGTGTAGCTTTGAGAGTTGGCACCATGGCTCTCCTGGAGAATCTCGAGCTATTTAATATCGCTTGATGGAATGGATCGTATTGTTCGTAACCTGAACTTCTCACTGATCCACTGTTAAATGCAGTGTTCTGCACACACTCAAGAAAGTTTGCTGCAGGCATAAGCGGGGGGTGGGGGCAATCATGGAAATAGTAATTTCAGCATCTATTACTTTTTTAGCATTGATCTTACGTCCTTCTAAACTCCATCCAGGACCATTTTGTTTCTGTGATGACTGTTTACGCAATAGGAATATTATAAATAGTTACGTCCCTCCACCCCAGCTGTGGATGAAGATAGATGGATAGATAAATGTATTTTGAGAACCAAAGTTAAATGCTGGAGGCTATTGTTTATGTTTTCACTCCCCTAAACAAGTTTGTTTGACCCATCTGAACTGCATATGCTTGGTCACATGTGTAGGCTAGAAATGCATCAGGATGTATGCTTGCCCCCGATTGGACCTGATAGAAAACACGGTGGCCCTGTGGGTTGACCTTTTTAAGCCGGTGCAAATTGTGACTAGGGCTATTTCCTGGGAATCTGGGGATGGTCCTGGCCAGAGCCCATTCTCCTGGCCAGTATTTAATTAAAGCTTGCTTCAAATTTGGCTTAAAATTGTGGTAGTATTCTTGCCCAGTGGAATGAACAGTGTACTAGTTCCCCCAGTCTGTAACTCGCTGGACCAATGTCCTCATGTTTGCTTAGCAGAAGAAAGTTTGCCGTGTAAGAAGCCTGAAGCCAAGTTCTGAGTGTAAGCGAATGGCTCCCTGGAGAATAAATGACCAGCAAATCCTATGTGCCCCGAGGGACGCAGGAGTGTGATGCTCAGCAACAGTTTGTTCACTCTTCTTCTTGCTCTTGCTTGTCTTATTTTGAAATGACCTTGATTTTATATGCATGGGTGTTTGGCCTGCATGTATGTCTGTGTACCACATGTATGCCGTGCCTGTGGAGGTCAGAAGGCGTCAGGTCCCCTGGGGTTGGAGTTATAGACAGTTTTAAACCACTGTGTAGGTGCTGGGAATTAAACCCAGGTCCTCTGGAAGAGCAGCCAGTGCTCTGAAAGGCTGAACCATCTCTCCAACCCCTGTTGTTTTTAAATATATCTTTTTTTTAATGTTCGTTTTATTCAGAAACTGATCCATTGTAGTCCGATGTTTGGTAGTAATTCCTCAGGGATTAATTTAGGAACACCAGATTGTCACTCACCATGCATTCAAATGTGGGTCCTAAAAAACCTCCAAAGAATAAGTTTTCCACCTAGTGTGAGATTTGCTCCCAGAACCGTATAAGATTGGAGATTCTCTTGCCTTCTCTGCTTCCCTTTAGTCCCCTCGTATCATGCCTGCACCTCTGCTGGAGCATCTGCTCATGACGTTCCTGCCGAATTCACGGTGGATTCTGCATTTGGACATCCAGTTGGGAAGAAGCAGAAGGAGGCGAGGTAGTAGCAGGAGAGGACCTTGAAAGGTCATCCCCACCCCTTCCCTCTTGCTCTGGCCAAAAGGGAGGCTGTCTTTTCTAGAGGGAACCACCATTCTACCCTGGCCTCTAAAGAGCATAAAACCCGTGGCCTTCTCCATAAGAAACATCCTGGAGTTTAAACATCACCTGTTTCATTATTTTTTCCTGGGAAGGGTTCAAACTGATGTCGCTTATGTGCAGTTTTAGCAAATGGAAATCCATACATATGACCTTGTTCTGTGAAGGTTATTTTTCTCCAGGGGGTTGAGGGAGGGGAGGGGGAGAAGCAGGCAGAGAGGGAGACACCACTTTGGAATCCCACGTTCCCTTCTCTGTCAGGGTCTAACTTATCGGGAAACAGGAAGTAGGAAAGATAACATCGACACTTCGTTTTAATCCCACACTAATTCCCATCCCAGGGGCAGGTTTCGGGCCCTTATCTTTGTCTGGAATAAGGGATGAAATGTGCAGGAAATGGGCTTTTGTTTTTTCAGCAGCTGCTAAGCAGCTGCTATCATACACCTTTTGTTTCCAGGTTCTGTGCAGTGGCCAGGTGGCTGTTTACAGGCCTGGGCTCTCAGTGCTGGGCGCTTTGATCGTACAATAGTCGTGCAACAGCTGTTTAAGCACCCGTGGGGCTACCTCGCCTTTCACGTGCAAAATCTGGCTGTGTCATAGTGGCTTTGTGATCCTGCCCGGGAGATGGGATGGGGAATCCTGTATGATTGTGCTTAAAAAAAGAAATGCAGCAGTTGGGACTGGAGAGCTAGCGCTTTGGTTCCCAACACCACCATCAGGTGACTCAAAACTGCCTATCCTGGCCTCTGATGGTACTTGCACTCACGTGAGTGCGCGTGCCCGCACACGTGTGCACGCGCGCGCGCGCGCGCGCACACACACATACATACACACACACACGCTTCAAAATAAAACTAAACCTTAGAGAAATGTAACTGAAATCAATATTAATGAATAATATCTCTTTCTGAAATCATTATTAATGAATAATATCTCTTTCTGTTGGAGCTGAGTTAGGCTCTTGTTAATTAGTTTACCTAATTCTTAGGTTTTGATTCTGCAAAGACCAATGGTTAACATAGAAACCCTAAGGTACTTTCCCTTAGAGATAGCAGCTGATGTTGAGGGCGAGGATTTGAGATGCATGAAGGTACTCACGACATTCATCTTCACTTTACATGGGCTCTCTTGGCCAGGAGGCCTATGGGAAGAGAAAAACTAAACATATTCTTTCTATTTGGAGGCAGTAAGTGTTAATACTTGTGCTCTATTTCATTTTGTAAAATAAACTTGACTTAAGGATGAGACTGTTTATACCTCAGAGTGATTAAAGGTAATATGTGTGAGATGTTAAGTGTCCAAATTTGTGATTTTTCTACCAAGATTTGTCTTTGTCTTCTTCCTTATAAACTGACTTCTGATTTTAAAGCTAAATATTATATTTGAGTATGTATATTTTCGTTATTTTTTTTGTATTTGGATGTATTTACATCAGTACGCTTGTATGTTTATGAGTATTAATTTAAAAGTTGTATTTATACCATACTTCCTGTGGATTTTTTTATTTGGTTGGTTTCTTTTTTTCATTTTGTTGTTTTTGAGACAGGGTTTCTCTGTGTAGCCCTGGCTGGCCTTGAACTCGCATAGATCCGCCTGCCTCTGCCTCCCGAGTTCTGGGATGAAAAGCGTGAACTACCATGCCTGGCTACTTGATGTGTTATATTTGTGTTTTTCTAGTCTGTCTAACTATAGACATCTCTAGTATATTTCAAACGTTAAGTATTCTTTTGGGAACACAATAGTCTAGTGTTTTCCACACTCATCTGGTTGATCCCTGTATGTGAAGCATATTAACAGACATCTCTGATAGGCAAGGTGGAGTTGGAGAGTCAGATGGTGTGCGTATTTGGTACAGATTGATCCAAGTCAAACCCCTAACTGTATCTGTTGATTTCTTGTCTTGTTTGTGTACGCATTAATGTGTTTAGGTAAACACTTCACTCTTTGGTAGGCAACGAAGCATTTCATCTTCAGATTTTATTCTTAAGTTGTGATAGTCCCATGTTTTCGGTCATTTGATCCCTAGAGTTCCTCTGACAGAAAAGGAACACACACTGTAGTGTTTAAGTACATGAGTTGTGTGTGAAAGTTGAAAACTGTGGCTAGGTACAGAATTTAGCTTTGTGGCTTCCCTCTGTTGAGATGTTCTTGTAATGTGTATGGCTGCGTCTTTGGAACTAGCAAATGAACTCTTTAATGCTACGTCTAACTGGATCTAGACTGTACAGTCCAAGCCCATGAGTGTAATGAGAAATTACCCAGGGACTTACTGGGCTGCCCCTCGAGGAGCTGAATCTGCATTGGCAGTGGATCGGTTGTGCTTGGCTCGATCCTGGTACCGAGGACAGCTTTGAAAAGGAGCATGGCCTCTGTCCGAGGAGTTTGGATCCCCCCCCCCCCCCCCGCCCCTTATCACATGTCCTGTCACCTAGATGACACGTAGATACCTGAAGAGATGCTGCTGCCAAGGATCGATGCACACACAGGTGTGTAGGCAATACGCCATTGGAGGCTTCTTAAGGTGAGCTCTGTCCCCATTGCTGTGTCTGCCTTGGCCTGAAGGATGGAGAAAAGGAACCATTATTGGATTTGTCAAGCAGTGAAATCACTGTGGGCTCATTAGGCAGGCAAATGTGTTCTCTAAGAACCAGGAGGTGTTCCCTTTCAGCTCTGTTATGTCCTTCTGCAGGCCTTTCCCAGGACCTGAGCAGAAGGCCAGCGGATACACCACCACCACTAACAGAGGGAAAGAGAGTGATGATTCCTGTCTTATTAAAATATACCGGGTCTGCTCGTGTTCCTCTATCATGTCCTACTTCCCCAGCGGCCACAGAGTGAGACCGTTCTGCTCTCTTACATGTGTCTCTGGGTACCAGCTATGATGCCTGCCTGGAAATAAAATGTCCACTGGTTTAGCTAAATCAGATGCTATATTGTGAGGCTCTTTACAGCAAGACTGTGCCTTACTCATATTTATCCTTTTGTATTAAAGTGTGTGCATGTGCGTGTGCGTGTGCGTGTGCGTGTGCGTGTGCGTGTGCGTGTGTGTGTGTGTGTGTGTGTGTGTGTGTGTTGATTTTAGGTGTCTTCCTTAATCACTCTCTACCCTCCGTTTTCAGACAAGTTTCTCAATGAACCTGGAGTTTGTCAATGACACTCCACTGGTTGGCCAGTGAGCCCCAGGAATCCCTGCCCTGCTCTCTCCCCGGCACTGGGACCCCAGGCTGTGGTCTGTGTCTAACTTTTCCGTGGTACTGGGATTGAACTTGGAATGTCATGCTTGTGCAGGAAGCACCTCCCTGACAGAGCATCCCCCAGCCCCTTAATCATTTTTATTCCCACAGGACCCAGCACCTAACTAACCTGCACGTAATTGTTCACTGATGGCTGTAGGCCCTGGGCCACTGGTTAGATCAGGACACCTGAAGTGTGGCTCCCCTGGGCCTAAGGAACTCAGGGAATCTGCTGCATCTAACTTGCCTCTCCAAACCCCGGGTCTTTATTTTTATTTATATTTTTTCAGTCATCGCTCTCGCCACAGTGTGCCGCAGCTGATGTGTCCTCACAGGGGCTGTAGTTTAAAGAACATCTCTGTGAGCTATTCAGTCCTCACTCTGGGAAAGGAGCAGCTGTCATGAGATCTGGCTGGCATGGCATTTATAGATGACCTTGAATGCACCTCTCACCTCGAGAGGGGAGGAAGGGAGGACTGAGAGGGACGGCGTTCTGTCATTCAAATGCTTTGTTATATTTTCATTGATTTATTTTGTGTGCATGTGTGTATGGGCGTGCATGCCAAGACACATACATGGAGGTGAGAGGGCAGTTTGGAAGGAGGCCCCGGGAATTGAACTCACCTGGCAGCAAGTACCTTCGCCTGAGCCATTTTCCTGGTTCTGTCATTTTTTTTTTTTAAAGAGGTGACTTCAGCATAAATTTATTACATTTATTTATTTGCTGGCTGTTTGGTTGGTTAATTGATTGAATGGTGTGTGTGTGTGTGTGTGTGTGTGTGTGTGTGTGCGCGTGCACAGGTACTATGGTTTACAAGTGGAGGTCACAGGACAATTTATAGAAGTTGGGTCTCTTCTTCTACCATGTGGATCCTGGAGCTTGAACTCAGGTTGCCAGGTTTGGCAGTAAGAATTCTGTCCTGCCAGCAACTCCTAAATACCCAGCAGCTGCTTCCCAAGTAATTGACTCAGAGGCATAATATAAATTATAAATGCTCAGCTGGTAGCTCAGGCTTATTACTAACTAGCTCTTACACTTAAATTAACCCATAATTCTTATCTATGTTTAGCCATGTGGCCTGGTACCTTTTCTCAGTACGGCATTCTCATCTTGCTTCCTCTGCATCTGCCTGGTGACCCCTGACTCCACCCTTCCTCTTCCCAGCATTCTCAGTTTGGTTTTCTCAACTAACTTCCTGTCCAGCTACCAGCCTGTCTGCTTTTTATTAACCAATGAGAATAATACATATTCATAGTGTAGAAAAGCATTAATCCACAGCATTTCCCCTTTTGGCCTAACTAAAAAGGAAGGCTTTAACCACAGAGTTCTAACCTGCTGAGCCTCCTTGCTGGCTTGAGGTGACTTTATTTTAAGCACCCCAAAGCAGCCCTGCATAGGTGCCTCATAAGTCAGCTGGGGAGCCAGATGGATGCAGTGAGCACTATATCCTTAGTTCCAGTTTGGGATGCAACTTTTGTGTAAAACTTTCTTCGGCATAGCACTGAAGCTTTAGTTTTTGTTCATCTAAGAAACATATCTAAACAAGCAGAAACGTGACTAAAAATGTAAAGATGATGAAATAATACACACTTTTATTCTGAAGTTCCTCTTTCCCTCAATATTTCATTTGCTGATGGATTATTTTCTGTGTCAAATAACCAACAGCACATCAGCACATGAAAGAGATTTAATGGACACATACATTTATTTTAAAAATCTCAAATGTATGGGTAAAGTTAATCGTTAAAATTTATTTTTAGTTATTGATTTATATTTATATTTATATATTTAGTTATTATTATAAGATTTTGGTTTTTGTCAGAGTTAATATGTAGCAGATAAATCTGCAGATGAAACTTTCCTTTTCTTTTCTATAGCCCAGTTGGGGAGGGGGACGACAATTCCAGATCGGATGACTTTCTGACCAGTGGGATAAACCACAGAAGGCAGGCAACGTTTGTTTCAGTGTCTAGTTCTTGTTTTAAATCTCTAGCAGAACTCAGACCTCACATCAAGTTACGAGGCAAAAAGGGCTGTCAGTCCAGGCTCAGCCACTGCGTCCCCTGGCCCGGGTTTCTCATTTTGGCTGATGATCCAGTTAAACAAATTCTAGGCTCTTTCCACTTTGGCATGGGCTTTGATTTTTGGCTTATGTTTATACTACAGTTGCAAAATTGTGTCTGTGATTTCCTGCCCGTCTTGTTGGTCTGTCAGCTTTGTTCATAGGAACAGAGTCACTTGGGCAGGATAATCTTTGAACTTTTCCCATTGCTATCCCATGTTCAAAGCTGAAAAGCGCCACACTGGGAACTTTATATGTGCCTAGAGATTTTTTTGGGGGGGGCTGAGAGGTATGGGGGTAGGAGGAAAAAGGAGCCTGAAGACAGATAGGGCTGATGAAAGATAACAGAAAATACCCTAATTATTCAGCAAGTCTTCGTCACTTTTAAGCCAGAGGGGGGAAATTTTTTTTTTTAGAAGTCTAGGTTTAACTAAATAGCACATTGATTCTATCCCAATTAGCTCCTGATTGACTCTTCTTTATCTTATAATCCCCCCTCTACCCTATGTCCTGGCTCTGATCTCTCAATTAAAGTATCCTTTTTCAAAGGCAAAATTACAGAACAATCCTTTGCATTGTAAAGTTCCGCCAGGATCGATCAGTTATGGTGGTGGGCTGTTTCACAGACTGTAGGAGAAAATGGATTGGTAGATTATAAAAGGAGTTTATTTCTCTGTGGGGTTCATGTCTGTCCTACCAAACTCGGCATGGATGCTTGAAGGTTAAAAGTATACTATAACAGGACAATGGCTGAATAAATTGCAATGCATTCTGGGATAATATGCAGTCTTATGTTGGGAATCTCAGAGGTATAGAGGGCTAGGCTACGGTTTTGAGGTGGGACTTGAGACATGTGAGCCACCAGGCTGCTCTTGTTTGAAGGGGGTTGTGTGAACCACATACAATGGAGATGGGCTTGCCTGGTATGGTAGCCCATGCCTTTAGTCCTTGTACACAAGAGGCAAGGGCCAGCCTGGTCTATATAGTGAGTGTCAAGCCCATCAGAGCTACACAGTGAGACCCTGTCTTAAAAAAAGAAAAAGAAAAAAAGGTAAAATTGGTGTCGATGTGTGGCACAGTGGTGGAGCAAATGCTTAGCCAGGCAAGGCCCTGGGTGCCATCTTTAACAGACACAAGTGAAATAAATAAATGGACTCTATGCGTTGAAAACAGGTTCAGAAAAATTTTAGAGATTTGTGAATGATGGGCTATGATTTTGCAACTTCTGGTCTCTGTCTATTTACCTGGAAATGATTAAACAAAGGAAAACAGCCTGGGCTGGAATGAAGCCCAACAGTCCAGGGTTTATATACTGTGCACAAGGCCCTGGGTTCAATTCCCAACACTGAAAACCAACCAAATGAAACTCACAGTGTACAGTATACGTGATATATGAATATGTGATTGCAGACGCTTACCAAAAGGCCATGTAAAATCTCCCACATAACTGCAGTGACTACCAAGGGGGGGGGGTGTCTGACGTGTGAGTTGAGGGAGGGAAGTTTTTGTTGTTTATTTGATTTTTAATTGGTTTCATGTAGCCCAGGCTGGACTTGAACTCAATGTGTTGCCAAGGACCTTTAACTTCTGATCCTCCAGCCTTCACTCCTGGAGTGCTGGGATTATAGATGTGAACCACCACACACCTCTTTTTATGCAGTGCTGAAGGTAGATCCCAGGGTTTCTCTCTACCAACCTCAGGCAAGCACTCTACCAACCAGCTCCAGCCCCAACGTTAGGCTATTTCAGGGAGATTTTTGCTTTTGTTCTCCAATCTTTGTACTATTGACATTTGACAAACTGTAAAAGCATTTACACATATAACCTACATAAATAAAAATGTTTCAAATCAGATTTTAATGTCCAATTACTCAAGATTTTTGCTTTTATTATAAAGTCTTTTTTTTTGATAGAATACAAATTATGGTTAAAAAGACATTTTGGGAAGAATGTATGTGCTATGGGCTCGGCATAGTTACCATCTCCCCGACAGTCTGCGGCCGGTGAGCTTTTAGAAGTCAGTACTGAATGAGAGCATGCGCAGTTACTGCTTTCACAGATAACCTTGATAAATCTAAAGAAACGTTAAAGGTTTGGATTTTTTTATTTTGATGCATTTTTGTTTAATACTGGCTTTGTTCATGAGTAAATCCATAGTGCTGAAGTCGTTAAGGGTATATACTTGTCACCTCTATGGTGAGGCGGTGCTGCGAATCCTGATTTTTGGAATCTGTCTGTAGTTAGACACGCCCCTTTTCTGTAGCCATCTTGGGAATGTGTTTTGTTAATCAAGTGTGGGATGGATCAAGCCTTGAAAATCCACCACTCTGACTGGAGCAGCAACTCAAAGCAAATATCTCGCTGTCGTGACTCACTGGATAGCTGTGTACCTAAGGGCTATGCACGGAAGTATTACCTCGTTGAAAATGTTAATGTCTGTTTCCCTGGATTTCCTCAAAAGAAAAAAGGAAACAAAGCAAAGAGCGAGCCCTTATCACTCAGGCGGAAACACAGTTGGAGGAACACACTTCCAGAGCGAGGCACAGGAGATGCAAACACCACATGCACTTTCTTCCCCGGTGCCTTTTGCAGTTAGCTGTCCATAGGCTGTGGAGCTTGGAGCTGAGTGATTCATAGACAACATGGTGAAATGTTGTGTAAGTTCATACTGCATGTGAATGCTTGTAAATTGCAGTGCTGACATGAACCCCAAACCCTCGCCACTTCAAGACATTGTTCAAAAACACATGTTTCAGTACCAGAGCAGCAATGTCTCCCTACACCCGCGCAAAGCCGCGCTGTTCCTAGTGATACAAAACAAAAAAAAAGTGAATGAAAATATACCATTCAAAAATATTAAAAATGCCCCAAGGGAGAGTGGGAAAGTTAATTCATTATCCGGGTTCAATGAATAAAGGGGAATAATGCTGCTTTTTGCATTATCCACCCCCAGACTAATGCTGTCGTTGGACTCGGGGAAAAACAGCCGGATTCTCTCAAAGGCACTGCAGCGTGCTGCTGTCCTGAAGTGTCTCCCTGGGACAGTTGTCCCATTCTTTCCACAGAGATTACCTGCCTCTCGTGAAACCTATACGGAATCCTTTCTGACCTGTTTGGTATTGTGATAGTGATAACCAGCCACACTTTGCAGCCCCTTATCTCGCCTTCTCTGGGATAATCTTTTCTCCTGGATCTTAATTCTGCTAAGAGCACCCTTGACTGGCTGCCAGACAACAAACACAGGCAGGTGAAAAATGAACGGCTCCAGCCTGACCGCTGATAACTCCCAAAGGCTTTTTATTCTCAGAATTCCCTCTGAAAAATGCGAGATGACAGGATGCCCGTCAATCGCATGCCTCTTGCCCTCTGCTGCAGGCCCTCACCCTGTCTTGTGATCCCCTGTATGCCCCCCCCCACTTCTTACCACTCATTCCTCAAGGAGGGTGTTTCCCTTACTTCAATTCTATCTGCTGTGTTTCTTCAATGCATTTTTACTTTAAAGAAAAAAAAAATCAAATATATACATATTCAAAGCTAGAAGATCCGTACATAGTCTCTCCCTTAGTCTAATTGTCAGGTACTAGTTTGGTGAGATTCTTCCTGACTTCTTTATACACATTAATATATATTATATAATGCATAATATTAATATATATGCACGTATACACATATGGGTATATATTAAAATTTTTGTATATATCTATTGGTGTTTATGCGCACGCGTGCGTGCGTGCGTGCGTGCGTGCGTGTGTGTGTGTGTGTGTGTGTGTGTGTGTGTGTGTGTGTGTGTGTGTCGTGGGCAGGGATGGAACTCAGGTTATCACAATTGTCCTTGCCCACAAAGCCATCTCCTCAGCCTTTTTGCTTTTAATGACAACACCAAGTGCCACCACACTGTTCATGTTCTGTTCTCAAGACATCATAAAGAGCCTTCCTTAGTACACAAAATCGTTCTTTGCTCCTACTCGATGGCTGTAAATAGTCCATTATGTCTGACATAGTTAGATACGTGTCCGATCGTCAGTAATTTTGTTGTTGCTCTCGTTTCTGTAGTTCGTGTGTGACACAGTTCTGACTGTACCTTGTCCTGTATTTAACCTTCTGTATTTTCATACTTGTTCAGCATCGCTCCTCGCTGCTTTTTAAGAACCCCACATCCTTTGTGTATTTTGGGTTCTGTGTTTTTTAAAAACCCAGGAACATGGGCTGTTGCCAAGTGGAAGGTAATTTCCCACGTAACTACCCAGTGCAGACATTTACTTTCTGAGAGGCGAGGATGTAGTCTAAAATGAACCAATCAATGCCCACCTCTGGTTTGTAAACAGTATCGGAAGGAGCATGTTCTCCACTTATTATTTGTAGAAATGAGTTATGCAATTGTTCTGAGTTCTACAAGTCCTTAAAAATAAAAACTCAGGAGTTAATATTGTAAGTCAGTACACTGCACTGTATGAGGCTTGGACCCTGGAAAGTTCAGGAGGCAGTTTACTGGTTCCCTTTGTTGAGAGACTGTATGGCGGCAGTGACGAGAACAATGATTTGTTGGCTCTGGCATGAAATGTTTGTCCTTCTAAAGGATTCTGGATGGTTCTTTGACTCTGGGACCTGCACTCTGTACCTGACAATGTAGTGAAATCTGTCTCAGAATGAAACTTTTTGGTACCAAAGGAGGGATTTAGGTGGGACATTTGAACATATGATTGCAAGGTAAGTCCTACTAAGGGGGCCTGGCATGATTAGCCGTCCTGGGATACATAAAAGTATCAACTGTTCCTTCAAGGAAATCACGGTAATAGACAACAGCATGTTGTACAACGTTTCATCAGCGATATTTAGAGCTAAATTAAGAGCAGTGGCGAGATGGGTTGCCGAGTTTTCTTGTGATAAAAGGGAAATAGTTCAAGAAATACAGACCAGATGTTATCTTAATCCAGACCTCATGTAAAAAAGCACACCATAGAACAGTCAGAATAGTCCGTTTGACCTGTTTTTAATTTCCCCACTCTCAGACACCCCCTGTGAAAAATAGATTCAACCAACACATCATTTATGCATCATTGCTAGCCCAGGCTTTACTCTGTGGAATGGACAGATTAAAGTTTGTAGCCCTTGGTTTTTGATAAATGTTTTAAAATGATCATTTGACAGCAGCGTTTTAGAGGGGGAAAATAACCTTAGACAGCCAATGGCTTAAAATAAAATTCACAGTTTGGGGATAATCCAAGCTTCAGTAATGACTCTTGAAGTCATTACTCCCTGACTCCGAGGTACAAACCCATCATATATCTGCGTGAAGTCAGTATCGGGGGAAATGGATACAAAGACGCTCTTCATGCTCTCAAGAATGCTTCTAGTGCTTTCCACCACTGACAAGGAAGAGTGGCGTAGTAACTCTCTGAGATGCGATGTGCATCCCTTCTCCTAGCTGGGCAGGTGGTGGGCGTCGTCCAGGGTCAATCCCATGGGAGATGGCTTCTCAGTGGTCTTTCTGGAATGCCATCTTACCCCTCCTCCCTCAGCTCATCTGGACCTGGGATAGGCTGGGTTAACTGTGGAGAGTAGAAGGTACATCTGTGAAAGCTGCGCATAATGGGAGTTCTTCACAGGGTTCTCTGAGCAGGAATGCTGCAGGGCCTGGCAGTGTGAAGGAGGATGGGCAGAGGCCAGAAGGAGGAATGGATGGAGGCTGTGGTAAGCTGAAGTGCATGCTTGACGAGCAAGGGCTTAGTTTCAAGTTCTGTGAGCCCTGGGGTCAGTGTGAAGGATCGCTTAGATCTGTTTCCTCCAAAGTGGAGATTTCTACTTCAATGTAAAATAATTTGATTTTTCTGGCAACACAATCTATGTAGCAAAATCGGCCACTTCAACCGTTTCTAAGTGTCCAGTTTAGCGAGTGACGTCATCAGACATGCTCACATCGGCAGGACTTTTTCTTTCATTGTTTCAAATACAGACTGTGCACCCACTGCTGTTCTCCCTCCTCTCAGTTCCCGCCTGCCACCATTCTGTTCTCTGTCTCCGTGACTTTCATTCTTCCCTGTACCTTGTACTATAGATTCTCAGCATCGCTCTTTTATGACTGGCTCATTTCGGTCCCCATAATGTCCTTAAGTTTCTCTCCCATGTTATACCATGAGCTAGAATTTTCTTCCTGATTTTGTTTTTTAAATTTGATTTATTGATTTCTGTGACTCACTGACCTTAAAAACTGGGAACCAAGCAGAAGCCTGGGAGGTGGCTGAGAGGGAATACGTGCTTGCCATCCTGTCTGATGACCTGAGTTTGGTACCTGGGACCCACATGTTGGAAGGGGAGAACCTACTTCTACTAGTCGCCCTCTAAACTCTACTCAAGTGTCTGCGTGTGTGGACACACACACATACACGCAGACACAGAATCACATGCACATACACACACACACACACACACACACACACACACACCTGAACGAAATTATTTATTAGTGAGGAGCTAACAGAAAGGAAGAAACCCATGATTTTAATTAGGCTTTTAACTGAAGGTAAAAGCATACAAGTATGTCGTCACCTCCAGCTTCAGTCAGCACAGTGCCTCAGATCGGATAGAGATTTTATTTACTTATGTATCAGTTTTACTTTTAATTTTTGGTAAACAGATATCTAGAATGCTGGAGTCTAGAGCTGTTGTCTGCCCTCCCCCAGAAGAGTCCTTCACTTTGGGTCAGCTTTCCTGTCCAGAGGTGAAAGCACCTTCTAAAATACTGCTGTTGCCTAGCACAAGTTTTTAGAGTCCATGCACATACTGAGTTGGAATCTGGTACACACAGTAGCTAGAGGCTCCTGTGGGGCCCAACATGTGGGCCATCCTCATGCCCTGCTCCAACTCCGGTGCCCAAGTTTTGTCTGAAGCTTATGGGCAATTTCCTTTCCGTGCCCATCTATGACTGGCCTTGCTGTGGCTTAAAGGTGAGTCTCACTTTTCTGCTCGGCATCTGACCCATGCCAGACAAGGATACCATCGGCAGGCTCTTGGGAATCCTTAATGGGTGGTTGAGCTTCCCTTCTCCAAAACCATCTTGTGTTTCTCCAGCCTGCAGGGGTCCCCTTGGTCTCTCCTGCCTTTACATCCCGCAAGGCTGCATCTTAGATGTGCTTGTTACTGATAGGTCATGTATAGTGAAGACCTCTGTGGCTGTGGCTAAGCTCTGGCTTCATTTCTCATCTTCCAGGATGAGAATAAGAATTCCTTATTCATGGCCTTCGGCCTGGCAGGCAAGGAGATCTGTGATCAAGTGAATCTTCTGCTGGAGTTTGGCGCCTGTGCTGTCCAGAGGGACCACCACATCATATTGAGTCTTGGTCTGGGTGCTCTTTGGATCCACTGGCTGCATGGTATGACTACTTTAGGTGTCCTGATCACTGGTGGCAAAGGTCAGAGGGTTCCCAGAGAGCTCCCATGGACCGCATCCTGCCTCACACAGAGCAGGGATCTTTGGCCTTCTCTTCCATGGTGGCTTCTGCCTCCATGCAGTTGAGGGGCCATGCAGATGCACCAGACTCCATAGGCTCAGCTTCTGTGTCCATTCCAGGCTTCTCTGTGGCATCTGGGGCTCCAGCTGCCGTTGAGATGATTATAAATAACAAGCTTCTCTCCCCACAAAGCCTGAGTAACATCCACATTTTGGTTCATTCACCCACCAACAGATACTTGTTTTGTTTCTACCTTTTGGAGACTGGAAATAATGTTGCTGTAAACCCCCAGCATGCTGGCCAGGTGAAGTGCCTTCAGGCTGGATGGAGAGTTAGGTGACCAGTTTGGACACATGTCTTAGAACAAGTGGGTGGAAGTCAAGTAAGGAAAGCTTTTTCCTCAAATAGGAAGTATACACGTAAACAAACATTCCCTGTGCTTAAGAGCATTGGAAGTAGGCATTTAGAGGGGATCTCTGGCAGTCTTAAAGGGTTAAGCCAGGTTGGAATTCTTTTGGTGGGTACAACGTTCCCACAGGGAGAGCTTGGCTCACTGTGATCACGGCTGTGTCCAGGATCCTCAGGTGTCACTGGGAGTCACAGTATTGAAGGAACAGTTAGGATACCCCTGTCCCCAGCGAGTGGCCAACCTGTGCAAAGACCCCTCAATCATCAACAAAACTCTTCAATATTTTTCCCCCAGGAGAACTGATGCTTTTTTCAAAATATGATATTTCCATTTTTTTTTAACTTCATGACAGGAAAGCTTGACTTGTGTAATAAGAAAAATGAGCCTTTGGGGGCCGCCCACACAGCTCGCCCTCGGCAGGGGGAGTCGCCGCAAGCAGCTTCAGTAGGGATTACAACTCAGGATTTACCTTTTAAAATAATTAACCTTCTGAACGCCAGAGACAGTCCAAGGGCACTTGAATGACCATTGTTTTAGTTGGAGTGACAGCCAGAGCTCTGAGAGAGCTGCTTTTTCTTAGCAGAATCTAGGCCAAAGTGCACTTGTTTATGTATTCTGAAGAAAGAAGAAATTATTGCAAGTTTTCCTATTTCTAGGTTACCTACAAAGAAAGGTACATTTTTGCTCAATGTCACATCCCCAGGGCTGGCACAAGGCCTTCTTACCATGGATGTGTGTTAGATGTTTGCGCATACCAAATTTAGCAAGAAACCCTGAAAAGGAGTTTCAAAAGCGTTGGGAACAAAGTCCGGGAAGAAGAGTCGGGTCAGTTTATGTGTTTTAAATATTCATTTCTGAAGTTTATATTTCCTTTTAAAACAAAGACTTCCCAACAATCCACTCTGACTTTAAGAGACCCCGCCAGTAGTTAGAAAAGGACATGCAGGCTAATGTGGAGAGTGTTATTAGTAATGACCGAGACCTTTAGCCCCCTGCCCAGAGTTCTGTTTTACTGTAGAGAACTCCAATGTAAACTCGATCATGTTGGGCTATTTAGTAACTTATTAGTGCATTCATCTTTTCATCATTTGACAGGTGGAAGTAGTAGTTCGGTTTTTAGTTTTAATTATAAGGGATTCCAGATGTAGAACGCTGCACAAATTAAAACCAGAGCACCTCGTAGGTCTTTTCAAAGCAGGCTGATTTCAGGGTATCTGCTTTTCATTTCAAAACGTTATTAAAGCTATTACTAAGAAATTCATAGTCTTAGCCTGTTCCAATAATTGACACCTTTAAACTGACTAAACAGATTTAGAGCGTGCAGAAAAGGAAATTTGTCTTAGAGAATGACCCTAATCATCTATTTCCATATAATGGACAAATGGGTGTCCGTGGAGTTAGCTCCAGAGTTGATGAATGAAGCTGAAGGCTCCCTTTTCATAACTCTGTCTTGGCCTCACCTTTGTCTCCCTAATTAGATTTTACTTACAGATATTTGCCATTTGGGAGGACTTAATGACCTGTGCTTACCTGCTGTGGTCCCTCAA
The DNA here is from genome assembly GCA_902168325.1 of Peromyscus nudipes. Classification (NCBI taxonomy): domain Eukaryota; kingdom Metazoa; phylum Chordata; class Mammalia; order Rodentia; family Cricetidae; genus Peromyscus; species Peromyscus nudipes. The sequence continues at coordinate 24,277 of CABHPH010154700.1, forward strand.
TTTTGAAATTTTGCCCGTCTGAAGCAGAAGCGGTTATTTTTTATTTACTTTGATAGGTATAGTCTTAGGGGGAAGTCCCGGTTCACAAAACTCTCCACGACCTGTTTCCTACGGTGATGGTAGTGGTGGTTGTTCATGGTACTCCTTCGGAAAGGGGCTTCGTAAACAGCAGAGGTTTTTCCATAATCAGAAGGCTAGTTGACTGCCCGGGCTGATAAATTAGAGAGAGAACTTGTTTGGTGTAAATCGAGCCTGTTTCTGAGGCAGACATGTTCAGCTTTTATCCTCTGGAGTGTGGTTGAAAGGGTGAGAAGTTAATTTGGCAGCCTCATGGTTTCATAATGCCTCTCTCCACTCCACCCCACCCCCCTGCAGCCCCAGCCCGAAGCCGGGGGATTGCGCCTGCCCTCATACAAGGCAGGACCGTGACCCAAAACGGAACCCGTCTCCCCAGGGCACGCTCAGAGCAGCAACAGCTTGGCTCAAGTGTTTCTTATGAGCAGCCGTCCTGAGCACTTGATCTAAATCATGCCATTTCCTTCACAGCATGGCACAGTTAACAAGTCAGTGCACCAACACAATCTACAGATGGCAGTTCAAAAGGTGCGGGTCCCCCCAGCAAGATAAAGGGCAGGCAGGTCCAGGGGGGATGCTCATTACGGGGAATGCGCGGGGCGGGGGCGGGGGGGGGGGAGGCGCTGGGAGGGGTGTGAGTTGGGCTGCGGGCCCTAGTGGGCCCCCGCAAGGGGGTGCCTAGCCCGTGACTCTGAAAAGGCATGCGTGAGGCTAGGAGAGAGATGTTATTGAAGTAAAGTGCAAACAGCTTGCAGAGGGAGGCTGCCTTCAGCCCGGGACAGCCCCTTTACAGAGCCCTGACAAGGACCCTGGGAACAGGATACCGCACCCATTCGCTTCTTCTCCTGTCGTCCCCGCAAGTGTAGGTAAATTTCCAGAGTGAGCCCCCAGACATCTAAGGCTGTTGGGGGACTCCTGGCAAGCTCAGGAATCTCCTGGCCCTGGGAAAGGGCCGGATCCCATCCACAGAGGGCCGGGGCCGCCGCCCTTCTCCACCGGCCTGCGCTCCTCCGCAAATTACATTAACGCTAATGTCCAGCGAAGAATCTACGAGACATATTGGGCCTTTAGACTTCAAAACAAGCCTAAATTGGAACCACATTGCGGGAATGCTTCTTAGCTAACATTTATATTACTTTAGTTACCAAATCCAGACTAAGTCCCCGGGCTCGGCAGGGGAGGACATAATATATTAGGAACTAAGAGGAGCGTGTTCTCTTCTGGCCTTCTTTTATAACTGTGCAAAACCTTCCCTCGCACTAGCGAGGAAATGACTACAAGGCCCTAAAATGAGGGCAGATAGCCGCCCCAAACCCCCAGGTCGGGGCCCCCATCCTCTGAGCTGCCCTGGGGGTTTGGATGGAACATTCACTGGGCTCTAGTATGGGATAGGTAAATTACAGACCTTCAGCTAGACCCCCGTTCCTCTGCAATCTTCAGGTCCCAGTTGTGTCTCAGGAGACTGGATTAGCCTCCAATACCGACCTTTGTAAGCAAATCTCTTTGGGAACTGGCAAGATGGTGCCTGCCAAGAATGTCAGCGCTCGGCAGAAAGGGACGCGGCCCAGAGCTGCTCACTTCTGAGTTTTGCAAAGAGCTGGTGAAGATTTTTCCTTTCTGCGCTTATTTCAACCAGAACACATCATTTCGAAGAACATTCGGCAGCTCAGAAATTTCATCTGGGCTACTGTTTAAGAGGGAGTAGATGGTGCGGCAGATACAATGACCAAGAACTTCATAGGAAGAATTTACATCCCTGAGAATGACTTTGAGATGACTCTGCTGCCCGACCTCTGAGGTCGAGACTGGATTGTGTGCCCCTACCAAATGGGTCCCATCCTGAACTCTTCTCCTCTTCTCCCGACTATCACAGGACCGCAGCTTCCATCAAAAGAGAAAGGTTGCTGAGGGTGGGAGGGGTAAAACAGAACAGTGATTGGTGAGTTGGACAGTTTAAAGGTCAGACTGTGCCTAGTCTCAGTTGGGTGAGGATTCCATGATGGGTTTATCCCATTAATCTAGTGACTGTACCCACTGTCCCTATCAGGTTCCTAGGTGTCTTTTCATACAACACCCAAGGGGATCTTAGGGAAAAAGCATTCATATAAGCTTTAGGAATTCTCCCCTTGACTATTCTCACTTGGTATTCCTAAGACTTGGGTGTGACTGGAGGAAACCATTGTTTACGCTCATCATTGAAAAATAATTAGTCAGAGTCTCAAATTACACTGAGTACCTTAGATTTGCCATGAGGGAAATCCATCAAAGTTTGCCATCATCCATCTTAATTCCATCTGGGATCTCTACTGGGATGCCTTCAGAGATTATCAAGTGGTCATCACTTGATGCTGAAGGGGAGACTGTTGAAGTACTAAGGTGGAGTCAGGGATGAGGCCTATCATGCCAGTTTATGAAATTTCCTGAAGAATCAGGACCGACTTTGTATCCCCATAGAAACACAGTGCCATGATGGGTATAGGCTGGCAGATCCTTGTCAGTTTGGACAGCTCATGTAGGTTTGCTGTGGAAGACAGATATGCTTACTACAAACCAGTGCTGTGAAGACTACAGGAAAGGAAAAGAAGGACAAGAGAATCACAACAGTGGGCAGACCCGAAAGCCTGATGGGGTGGTGCACACATTTAATCCCAGCACCCGGGAAGTCGAGGCAGTCTGATCTTTATGAGTTCAAGGCCTGCCAGAGCTACATATGATACTCTGTCAAAACCAAAACCAAACAGAGCCAGAACTTGGGTTGAATTTGATTTGTTTTTGTGTTTTATGAAGTGTCACCCTTGGACTGGGGATGTAGCTCAGTCGGTTCTTGCATAGCAGATGTGTGCCCAGTCTCATCCTAGCACCATATAAACCAAGCTTGTAATGTCAGCATTTCAGGGACAGAGGCAGGAGGATAAGAATTTCAAGGTCATCCTGGGCTACAGATCGAGTTGAAGGCTAGCCCCAGGCATCATGACACAGCCTCAAAAAACAAAATAAAACAAAACTAAAACTGCCATCGGTGCTTTAACTTTTCCGGTAATCATTCTTGGAAATATTTATTGGAAATTGCCTTCTTCTGCGGTGTGGGTAAATTTCACCCAAGGACTCACCAAGGTTTGGTCCCCAAATGGTGTTGATTTGTGGGAGGTGGTAGACATTTTTAAATGGAGAATCTAGTGGGAGGTTTTAGGTCATAGGGGACAAGTCATCGAAGAGGTCATTCCTCTCTTTTTGTATGTGACCATGAGTTAAATGAGTTTTCTCCATCATGTGTTTCCATCATGAAAGACTGTCTTGCCACAGGACTGAAGCATTGGGGCTATGAGGCATGAACTAAAACTTCAGAAACTGGGGCCTGTTGTCCTTAAAGTATTTTTATCTCAGCTATTTTGTGACAGTTATAGAAAGGTGACTAAGGAGCCATCAGATCCAGCTTGCAAGCCACACAAAAGCCAGCCAGTTCGCTTTATGTTGTCACAACACTTTGACTCACTTCTGACTCCGTCTCTCACATTACCCACTTGCTTACAAAGCTGGATCCCAAACCAGCTCTTCAAATACCCAAAGAGATTCTTCAAGAATGAACATTTCGCTGGGCGGTGGTGGCGCACGCCTTTAATCCCAGCACTGGGGAGGCATAGGCGGGCAGATCTCTGTGAGTTCCAGGATAGCCTGGTCTACAGAGTGAGTTCCAAACAGGCTCCAAAGCTACACAGGGAAACCCTGTCTTGAAAAAAACAAAACAAAACAAACAAACAAACAAAAAGAAAGAAAAAAATGAACATTTCATTTTTTTAGTGAGACTATTCATGAGAATGAGACTTCACCTTGCAGGCAAGTCAGTAAGACAATGTCTACAAAAGGCTCTAACAAGAAGAGCCCCATGCACTTTGTACCCTGCAAAGGTGAGTTATCTTTTGATGATGAAAAGCAAAGAGGCAACCAAGTGGGAGAATGGCAGTGAAAAACCTTCAGTGAACCTCAGCTCCCCTCTGAGAGCCTTGTGGTATCACTGCCTGAATGTGCTACATTCCCATGAGATGTCCATGCAAAGTACAAATATCTCGTTAATGGTGAACACCATTTTACATTGTATATTTCTCTGTCATTAGCAAAACAAACAACCCCCCAAACCAACCAGCCGAACAAACAACCTCAACAGCAACCAATCCTTGAGAGACTTTGGGGTTATGTTACATTACTGTGGAGTACACTCACAGTCTACATTCTTCTTCCTGTGGTCTGTGACAAGCCCCTGCCTCCAGTAGATGCCAGCACACTTTTCCGTATGTGACTTCGGGTTTGACCTTGTGGTGTACTCTGAGATGGAGTCTTCATGGAACACAGGCAAGACAAATGTCATCATGTGCTCCAAAATATTTCAGCCAACAACAGACCACATATATAATGATGGGCTATGAGGTTAATTTGCCTAGAATTGTCATAGCAATCTTAATGGATTTAAGTATACTCTGATGTTCACCCAGTGATGAAAGGGGCCTAACAATACAATTCTTAAAAATGTATGCTTTTTAAAGGACATAAGGAGATCTATTTCTTTTCTTTCTTTCTTTTTTCTTTTTTTTCTTTTTCTTTTTGATACAGGGTTTCTCTGTGTAGCTTTGGAGCCTGTCCTGGAACTCACTCTGTAGCCCAGGCTGGCCTTGAACTCACAGAGACCCACCTGCCTCTGCCTCCGGAATGCTGGGATTAAAGGCGTGTGCCACCATCGCCCGGCTAGGAGATGTATTTCTAAGTCACTGATATATGAGGCTTACCATTTCTATGGCAAAATAAAAATAATATTAGGCATTATCTCATAGTAGTGCTATATAAGACAGAGCAAACGTAAAAACTTTAAAAGTCTGGAGAGAATTCCTAAGTGCCAGAAAAGAATATTTAAGGAATTATATCTATACTCTAAAACCAAGAAAAAAGGTTTGAAGAATTCCACAAAGATCAAACTTTGTGCATTATGTTTATTGGGGACAATATTTGTGAGTGGATGCTGGTTAGGGCATTTCTAGTCATTAAAGAATGACCTTCAGATACTCAGATATCATTTCTGATAACCCGATATCGGCCATTCAAGTTCTAAATAGTAGTAACATTGGCTATAGGTAGACAAATGACAGGAGCTCAGACAACATGATGATTTCCACTGAGGATGACCTGATACCACTGTCACACCATCTGTAGGAATAGCTTATAAATTCTGAGAAGCAGGCACTGACCCATCTTCTCCTCAGTGAAAACATGGCTTTTATTCCTTGGCTTCAGAGACAGAATCATTGCAGGAAACGCTACACATTTCTTTTGACTCTCTCCACTCCCTGACCATTTTTTCTGGTTCTAGTTAGGAAAACAGGGCTACATGTAAGATGTTTCTCTTTAAACTTTGTGTCATTTGTAGGTCCAAATGTTCCCATGAGCAGCTGCTTAACAGCAAAAGCTCACACTGCACTGGACTTACCTTCTAGATTAGAGTCAAATATCTCCCAGTCAACTACGATGTCATAGCTTTGGGGAACAGTGAAAACCTGGGGCTTTAAATTCTTCAAGTTTTGTACGTGACATTGAGACGTGAAAACCACTAGGATTTTTCTTGATGCTCTATTTTCTCTCATAGCTAAGCTATATATCTCTGTCCTCTACAGAACTGGGTCATTCCATGCTGTCAACCAAGTAAGGAAGACTTGGCTGTTGGTGTACAAAGGGATTTAGAGAGAGCCCCTCCAATCTTTTCTGTAGAAATTTATACCCTCAGACCTAATATCTTAATCTCTTTTTTCTTTTCTTTTTTTCTTTGTTTTTGGTTTTTCGAGACAGGGTTTCTCTGTGTAGTTTTGGTGCCTGTTCTGGATCTCGATCTGTTCAAGGCTGGCCTCGAACTCGCAGAGATCCACCTGGCTCTGCCTCCCGAGTACTGGGATTAAATGCGTATGCCACCACTACCCGGCCTAATATCTTAATCTCAAAGTATGTGACAACTCATATGATTGAGGTTGAACATTGGCAATTTCCATATAGTTTGACCTAAATGTCAAATGACAATTCTCACACGTGTTTAAAGAAGAAAAACATTTATTTCAGCATTGTATGAATGAAAAACTGAATGTAATACTCCAACTCTCCACTGTAAGATAATGTATTGTTCTACTATGTTGTTTTCAGAGGGACGATGATTGCTGACTTAAAGCCATTAGAAGTTTCAAGTCATGATACAATTTATACTATTTAAAGGCAAAGAAATTGATAGCATGTAATGCTGAGGATAAAAATATTCAGGGTAAGGATTATTAATTAGAGTAGGCAAAATATAATTGAGGCAGTAGCTACTGTGTTGTTTAACAAAGATGCAAGGGGGACTGGAAAGACGATTCAGTGGTTAAGATTACTTGCTGTTCTTACAGAGGACACTAGTTCAGTCCCCATCAACCACATCAGGCTCAGTCAGGCATCTCAGAACTGCCTGTAACTCCAGTTACTGAGGACCTACCACCTTCTTCGAGTCTCCACAGGAACCTGCACTCACATGGTGAATACACACACACACACACACACACACACACACACACACACACA